>SCLG01000169.1:70288-82037 GCA_004367875.1 Oikopleura albicans | reverse complement strand
AGCGAAGGAAGACATCCTTAATTATTCAGATTGTGAATCCGAAGCGTTAACCACTAGGCTAATCTGCTGCTGAAAGCAAAGCGCATTTGGAATTGTTTTATCTCTAAATGGCATTGAATCGGTGCTTCAACACGTTATCAAAAGTTCAAATGGTGCAGTGGAAGACTCACATTTATTTAGTTGCTAAATTTTCAACTACTCAGCGTCTCACATGAATTCCTGACAAAAAATGTTGCCTCATTTCTGACCGTTGACCACATCAAATTTGTGACACATTAAACATGTGGAATCCTAACTGGGGTTACCGTGTTGGTCCTTTTCGGTCTACAAAATCTCTAGCGCCAAAACCGGTCTCTTCTTTCAAATTTTGCATTTCACCATCTTAATTGTCAGGTCAAAGTGCTACATATACATGTATTTGTAAATTTCAGTAAATTCTCTTTTTTTTTTGATAGTTCCATAAGTTAACCCCAACCAAATTCCCTGAACATTTTTGTGGGCCCGATGGAAAAAAGTGTCCCTTAGTATGGGACCCTGTAACACACAAATAATATGTGTTAATTTATTCTTTTGTAGACCACGGTCCCCAGTGGGGACTCCCCACAACAGAGCAAACGGGAAATGTTTTACAAGATGTCATATCTTAGATGTTTGTTTATTTTCAATTACAGAAGGTAAGCCAATTCTCGAACACCCCATTCCGGAACGGTTATTGGAAAAAAGTCCAATTCCGGAACGCTTTTTTATTTCAAAAAAGATTTTGGAACAAAAGGGGTTTTTAGCTCAAAATCGCAGAGCGTTCCGGAATTGGCCTACCCCTGTATGAAGTTTTTTATAGTAACGAATTTGCCTTGCAAAACAAATCCGTTTCAAAATTATAGGCAAGCTAATGATTCACTCTCCAATGCAACACCGGCGAAGCATTACCGTTGACCGTAGGCCTAACTCAGTTAACGGTAGCGAGATATCGGAAGGGTAGACGGAAAGTCAGAGTTCTCGGCAACCCCTAACCCTCGCCGACCCATCGCGATCGAATCACACACTGTCTATAGAATCTTTAGTGTAAGCTCTCTCGTCTATAGAGTCCAACCCGAGGTGCCAGAGCTCTTAAAACGAGTTAGATTGGTTCAAGCGAAAAAAATGATTACTTTGGAATTGCCGCACACATTCATTATGGTTCCCATTATTAATTTATTAGTATTTCTAGCTACACTTTGGTTTCAAAAATCAAAGCACGGTTTGGCAGATAAGCGTTTGTAGCTGGAAACATAGAAAATCAGGTACAGTCTTAAAAGGGAACGCGTGAAAGGCCACAGAAATAATAAGAATAATAAAGGCCCCTACCATTTCGCAACCATGTGGTCGCGAAACCATATTTTGAACAACAATTCGCCGCCAAATGGTGTGGTAGTGAAAGTACCAGACTCCCAAATTGTACCTCGAAAATTTAGTAAGAAAGTGTGAAAAAAATCAAGTCCCAGAAATGACTGTAGCGAGTTCGTGAAAAAACAATGTTTTCCTTTATAATGTCATTTTCGGGGATGAAGATTGTATATTTTGTTCCTCAAAAACGCAATTGGGCGTCATTTTTATACCATCTGAACTATTTTCTGCCTTCTTTTTTATAAGGCACAAACTTTTTTTCTGCCATCATTAAGACTGCAATCTCATCGAAATTACCACACAAAATATCGTTTATTTTCATAATGTTATACGAAAAGAATTGCTCAACAGAAATTAGGAATGATCAAGCAGAATTTTTTTTTACACTTTTATATTTTTCCTCGAGCAATTTTATTGACCATCAAACGTGTATTTCAGTCCTTCGTGACTGTCAAGAACGGCACATTGGTCCGGCGGAGTTAACCCACAACGCCCCACAACACAGACCCGCACATCACATTGGACATGCTCTTGTTGCATCAAACGGGATAAAGAATTTTGTGTTGCAAAACTGTTGAATGAAAAACTTACTTTTCGACTTTGAGCATGGTTCTCAGACTCTAGTCGTGCTTTCAGAACATTCAAGTAACAATTATTTTTGACAATATTCACCTTTGAAGTTGGGTTTAATCCGTGTGGATCCGTGTGGAACGGTTAAGAAACAAACTCTTCTTGCATATAACACTCGAATAAGGTTCATTTTCTGGTATAGCCCCTCAAGAAAGGCCACCTTGACCCGCTTTTTCATAATAGGGATCATGTTTTCATAGTAAAAGCCATAGTAAGTTTTTGACCGAACTACTTTTTTACTCATAATAAGTGCTAACATACCTATTTTTTGCTCATAAATGGGAATTTATTTTTTTATAATAATGGCTAGTTTGACAAAATTATTTGTTTTTCTCATAATCAGGACTAGAATGCTTTGTGGAGTGGGGGCCCTGAAAGATTCTTATATTGTGAATTTGAGCTTGACATCGAAGAGGCCTAACTTAATTTTTCGAGCTGGAAAAACCTCCACGAATAGTGTTGGAAAAAACGCTCAAATTTCCCCNATCCGTGTGGAACGGTTAAGAAACAAACTCTTCTTGCATATAACACTCGAATAAGGTTCATTTTCTGGTATAGCCCCGCTTTTTCATACCGTAGCTTTCTCAAAATGTGTTAGATCATGGAAGATTCGTCGCAAATACGCAACGAATAGTGTTAAAGGGAAATAGGGCCCGCCCGCCAATGAGAACTCAGCGATGGGCGCCCGCCAATGAGAACTCAGTGATGGGCGCGAAAAACGAGTAATTTTTTCATTTTCTTAACGTTAGGCGATTTTGCGATCTAACACATTTTTTGAAAGCATCGGTAATAGCATCGGTAATAGTGCTAACATACCTATTTTTCGCTCATAAATGGGAATTTATTTCTTATAATAATGGCTAGTTTGACAAAATTATTTGTTTTTCTCATAATCAGGACTAGAATGCTTTGTGGAGTGGGGGCCCTGAAAGATTCTTATATTGTGAATTTGAGCTTGACATCGAAGAGGCCTAACTTAATTTTTCGAGCTGGAAAAACCTCCACGAATAGTGTTGGAAAAAACGCTCAAATTTCCCCAACGCCCAACGCAAGCGTTTGCCAACGCCCAACGCTCCCAACACGTTGGAAATAAAATTTCCTCAACGTTCCCAACGTGTTGGTTGGACGTTGGCCAACGCACGCCAACACCCAATGCTTCCAACACTGCTCCACGAGCACTATACTGACTACCAAATTTGGATAACTCTAGGATATAATGTGATAAATAATCTGGGTCAAACCCGACCTGAAATGATTCTATATCTACCTGGCATTGGTTCGCGATAAACTTGACCTTGCCGACGAGCGTGGAAACCGTCCAGATAATGTCGCCATATATTCTTGATCCGATATAACTTTGTTGACGATACACTTCTGCAGCAGGGGCTTCTTCTTCTGTGAACATGGTGAGTTTAAACCCGTCATCGAGTTCTCCATAACTATATGCATTGGAGCCTTTTTGAGGCGGATCACGGACAGGGAGGATTCCTTTGTTGGGGGAAATTGTTGTTGGATATCGGCATTGAAACGAAAATTGTTGGAGTGCGGCTTTGGTGACTTTTTTAGATGACATAAAAATAGGCAAGTCTCTTTAGACCCCTTTAACCTCTAAGTAGTCGTGCTGTGAAAACCAGTAGCAACAAAATCTTTGAAAATTAAATTAATTAATTATACACCGCCTAAGGGTTTGTCTGGCCTTTTTCGGAGTGGCCGGTTATGCCCGTAGGTGACCGGATAAACCCTCAGTGCGTAGGCTAGCCGAAACAATTTTTGGAAAAAGTAGTCGGATAAGTGCACGATTCTTAACCGGTACGAATTCTTATGCGGTACGAATAAAAATAAGTTAAGCGCATAGGGGTTAAAATCTAGCTAAATTGGTTCTACAATATCATTGTACAGAACAGCGGCATTCGAGTTTATAAATATTCTGGTGTCATAAAAAACCCTCCTTTGTCAGTATTCTCTTGTGTACGAAGACGATTCAAACTTCGGTATCGGGGCAATTTGGTCAAAGAAACTTCTTCAAACTTTTCAACTTGCAGAGTCATTGAAATAAAACTATATAAAAGTTCAGATGCAAAAACTTGTCACTAATACATCAGATATCATAAATCTAGTCTAAAAAGAAATCGCGTACTAAAAAAATTAACAAAAATTTTTAGATGACAAAAATTCGTGTCATTTCAATTAGAGTACACCACCTGCGCCGTTATGTTAACACCCATTATGTTACCAAAATTCCGTTATGTTACCATTTTTTGGGATATAATGGACCTCAGTTTCCGCCCACGCCCTACGCCGTTATGTTACCAATCGCCTACGCCCCATCCCGTTATGTTACCAGTGTCAGTTATATTTTTTTAAGTATTTACATTTTGAATTATACTTTAAGTACTTTTGTTGTAGACTAATTTTCTTTTGCACTTTCGAATTGGAGTCCCCTTTTTCTCAACATACGGTAAATTATATACCGTTATATAAACAATTTATTATGGCTATAATCAGTGTAAGAAGCGCTGAGGAAATTTTGGTCCAACGCGTTGGGGGCATTGGAACAAATAAGCGATGGTCAACGCGTGCGTTGGGCGTTGGAAAAAAATAGAGCGGTGGCCAACGTTTCAAACACTGGACAATAATAGTCACAATTTGTGCAACATGATTTTGTTCAGGTCTAAGTTTGCAACGTATAACATAACCCAACTTGCGTTTTGGCCAGTCCATTCGTCAGATAATTTCATAATTTCTCTTTTTAAAAATTATTAAAAGTTCATAACTTGAATGGTATTTGTGTTTTTTTTGCTTGACTCATGTCGTTAATACAAAATTTAAACGACGAAAGAATGAAAACGAGACAAATTTTGAATTGCGACATTCTGAGATCTAGAACGAAAAAGACTAAATTCCATTATGTTACCAGCAAACCCTAAATTCCATTATGTTACCAAACACCCCTAAATTACGAAACTAATTTTTGTTTTCAACTATTCCGCCTACGCCCTAACCCATTATGTTACCAAAATTCCGTTATGTTACCATTTTTTTCGGTTTTATTGTGGTAACATAACAGCTCAGGTGGTGTACTTCTTTTGGTACTAAAACTTATTTTGGTACTAAAGCTTCTTTCGGTACAAATGCTTTTTACTAAGATAGTACCAAAAAAAGCATTGGTACCAACAGAAGTATCGGTACCGAAAGAAGCTTTAGTACCAAAAGAAGCATTGGTAGAAAATAAGCTTAGGTAGCAAAAGAAGCTTTATTACCAAAATAAGCTTTAGTACCAAAACATCGCGCGTACCAAAAGAAGCGCTCCCCGAAAATAGCCATGCCTTAAATGTTTGTTCAAAAGATCAAGGCTTATTGGTTTTCAAGGTTTTTATAAAATTCAAGTTTGACCTCTGATTTTATCTCTTTGACGTGCATAGATAATTTACCTTTCACCATTTTTTATAATTTCTTTAATGTTTGAAACACATTTTCCAAGGGGCTGTCGTATAACCCAAAATCCAAACTCATAGTTCCATTTCGGCGCACAATTATTTGTTCCAAATGTAAATCGATTGCCAAAAAGTTGGGAATGAAAAACGATAATCATCTCATTCCAAGTGCAATGAACTTTATAGCAATCGTCAACGTGTTTTAAGAAACATTTTTGCCGTTTGGAGTCATAATTCCAACATACGTCTGATGGGCACCTTTCTAGGTTTAAATTTACTACTGTATTTAGTATTTTTCGGGCCTTACAATTATCGGAATGAAAAACTTCAGAAAGCCAGAAACAAATTCATTTTAATACATATAACCATACATGGCCTGTTTTTTTTAATTTCAACTCGCGTTTTTTACGCGTTCTACGGTAGGCTTCAAGTTCAACTTCTACCGGTTGAGTTTCATGAAAATCGGCCGCGCGTTTCTAGTATAGATATAAAGACCAATTTTTCCCCATTTTTATTTTGAACTGGGGTGTCCTCCTTTCTCCCCTTTTTATAACGCTCGGCCAATTTTCATGAAACTCAACCTGTATGAGTGAAAAAAAAATAAAATAAAATCCGGCGACGCGTGGCCACGTCTGATGAACAATAAAATGATAATGTTCCTTGCTTTTTGACTTTTATTTTTCATTCCGCTAATTCTAATGCCCGAAAAATCGATTCGCTTTTTAAGCTACCTAAAAAAACTACCTGAACAATAAAAATATACATTGTTAACCCTCACCTTGAACCTCACTTTGTATCGATTCTAAATTGAGCCGTTTGGTTTTGATTTGTCTCCCGCGTCTAAAATTACGGCGTGCTGCGAGTGCGATTGTAAATACGACTAGATTTTTGAACATAATCTTTCACTTGACGCTCTCAAACTCAAAATAATGTAGGGTGTCGTGCACGTTATGATTTATAACGCAAAAATCAACGCACCTAGTGTCAACGTAAAAGGTTAAATCGCAAATGTCACTTTTAATGTTTCTGAAAGTTTGGAAGACACTGGGTACAATTCCGAAAGATAAATTCAAAAATGATAAGTTAAGGGTTAATAATTTATGGTTAATATTGTTAAATTTACTTCAACATATTACAATGCACGCCTGAGCCAGGTTAACCCCGTACAGTTGCAGCGTGTATAAATTTTAGCGGTAACCAATGATATTATTCCTGATAGTATTTTGCCAAACTGTTTTTGTTAAGTAACTTTTAGTTCAATGAACTTGCACTTCAAGTGCGCAGTGTGTAGGCGGAAAAAGATCGCCGTTGGCTACAAAATCATGAAACAATACAAAAATATACAGGAATAATGGGAAGATATCCGCGCTAATAAATATTTTTGCAACATAACAGCGCAGATCATGTAAAGGACCCATTCTTATGTGCCCAAGAGTAATAAAAACGAAAATTTTTGACATCAATTAACTTGAACAAAAATTTAAATCTGTGTGTTAACTAAAAATACAAAATTGGCCTCAGAGACTCTGAGTCAGAGTATATAAAAAAACACTAAATAAATTTTGATGATCAAGAAGTTTTCGATTATTTTTCCGATTGATAATAAATTTGCGAGTTCAGTCATGGGGACAAACTGTATTGAACCGAGGCTTATCCAACTAAAATATTATTTCAAAATTGTTGAAAAAGCGGTTTATGTTTAAACATTTATTACGAAATTCATTGTTTTACAAAAAAATCTTAATCCTTTAACTGTTTAAGTTTAACAATAGTAATTTTGAATGTAACGAAATTATGAGTGCATATAAATTTTAAATGAGTTTATCATACATGTATCATACATGTAAGATTTGTATGCTAAATAGATCTGAGTTTAACAACTGTACTTCTTAAATTGGTACCCACTGATAATTTTCCAGAAATTTAGCGTCCGACATTTTTCGTTAACTGGGTTGACTTGGCTTTAACTCCCAGGGGTCACATTGTGACGATCGTCACACAGCGGCGTATTCGCCTCATATCTCATGAAAACGGGTCCAATCAAAAATCGCTGATAGACAGGTCAAACCAAATTTAATGGAGAAAATTTTGGAACAAAAAAAAGATATCTGGCTAAATTTTTATTAGTTTAGTTGGATTCAGCATATTTGAATATCCCATAAAACACTATTTGTGAAGAATTTTTTACTTTAAAACAGTCATAACAGGGTTTTGTGACAATCGTCACAATGTGACCCCTACGGGTTATAAGAACACCTACGACTCTTGAGAGTTAAGTTAAAAAATGTTGAGAAATGTCACAATATGTGTTCAAGGGTTAATGGCCTTTTATGCCCTTGAAAATAACCTTTGAATATAGTTTGTGGTTTCTTTGTTTTATTTGACTTTGACGTTCTTCAACAGCCGAAATAAAAAATTAGAATTAGTTAGTTTTAATGAGATTTTAAAACATAAAAGTGAACTGCACGTCAAGTGTAATTAAGTTTCTTTCATACTACGGCATACACGATTATTAATTATTGATTAAACCGGTATAAAAATACAAACTTGCGGCAAAATATCAAAAAAATGGGGATCCAGCATTTTATACTTTATATTTCTTTCATTATAGCTTGGGTTTATTTTATGATAATAATATAATAATTTTTNTCAACGCACCTAGTGTCAACGTAAAAGTCTAAATCGCAAATCATGTCATTTTTAATGTTTCTGAAAGTTTGGAAGACACTGGGTACAATTCCGAAAGATAAATTCAAAAATGATAAGTTAAGGGTTAATAATTAATGGTTAATATAATAATTAACTTAATATTGTTGAATTTACTTCAGTTTATTTTAATACACGCCTGAGCCAGGTTAACCCAGTACACTTGCAGCGTGTATCAACTTCACCGGGTACCAATCATATTGAAAACGCTCCCGATAGTATTTATCTTGCCAAACTGTTTCTGTTAAGTAACTTTCCGTTCAATTAACTTTTACTTCAAGTGCGCAGTGTGTAGGCGGAAAAAGATCGCCGTTGGCTTCAAAATCATGAAACAATACAAAAATATACCGGAATCCAGTTGGTGTGGTAACGAGTTGACACTTTCGTTTCCGATTTTTTCGTCAAAAACTGTCAACTCGTTCAGAACTGTCACTTCGTTCCGTCACTTTTGCCAATTTTTGCCCGTTTTTGTCCAAAAAACTCCGAAAAAGTGTCACTTCGTTCCGAACTGTCAACTTCTTACGTGTCAACTCGTTACCAAACCAACTGTAATAGAAAGATATACGCGCCACTAAATATTTTGCCCAGGAGTTATAAAAACGCAAAATTTTGACATCAATTAAATTGAACAAAAATTTAAATCCCTGTGTAAACTAAAAATACAAAATTGGCCTCACTGTATATCAAAAACTGTATATCAAACACTGTATATCAAACACTGTATATCAAACACTGTATATCAAAAACACTAAATAAATTTTGACGATCAAGAAGTTTTCGACTATTTTTCCGATTGATAATAAATTTGCGAGTTCAGTCATGGGGGCAAACTGTATTGAACCGAGGCTTATCCAACTAAAATATTATTTCAGAATTGTTGAAAAAGCGGTTTATGTTTAAACATTTATTACGAAATTCATTGTTTTACAAAAAAAATCTTAATCCTTTAACTGTTTAAGTTTAACAATAGTAATTTTGAATGAAACGAAATTATGAGTGCATATAAATTTTAAATGAGTTTATCATAAGATTTGTATGCTAAATAGATCTGAGTTTAACAACTGTACTTCTTAAATTGGTACCCACTGATACTTTTCCAGAAATTTAGCGCCCGACATTTCTCGTTAACTGGGTTGACTTGACTTAACTCTCAGGGGTCACATTGTGACGATCGTCACAAAGCGGCGTATTCATCTCATATCTCATGAAAACGGTCTCTAATCAAAAATCGCTGATAGACGGGTCAAACCAAATTCAATGGAGAAATTTTTGGAGCAAAAATAGGATATCTGGATAATTTTTTATTAGTCTAGTTGAATTCAGCATATTTGAATACCCCATAAAACACTATTTGTGAAGAATTTTTTACTTTAAAACAGTCATAACGGGGTTTTGTGATGATCGTCACAATGTGACACCTACGGGTTATAACAACACATGCGACCCTTGAGAGTTAAGTTAACAAATGTTGAGAAATGTCACAATATGTGTTCAAGGGTTAATGGCCTTTTATGCCCTTGAAAATAACCTTTGAATATAGTTTGTGGTTTCTTTGTTTTATTTGACTTTGACGTTCTTCAACAGCCGAAATAAAAAATTAGAATTAGTTAGTTTTAATGAGATTTTAAAACATAAAAGTGAACTGCACGTCAAGTGTAATTAAGTTTCTTTCATACTACGGCATACACGATTATTAATTATTGATTAAACCGGTATAAAAATACAAACTTGCGGCAAAATATCAAAAAAATGGGGATCCAGCATTTTATACTTTATATTTCTTTCATTATAGCTTGGGTTTATTTTATGATAATAATATAATAATTTTTACATGGACAAAAATATAACTTGCGAAATTTGAATTGTAATTTTATGAAATAAACCCTCTTTGTAGGAGCAAAAACTATTTTTGTGAAAAGGGGGTAAGTGTGTGAAGGGGAGCTATTAAGTTAAATTGTGAGCGTTATATACATACATGTAGATCGTTGTGAGCGTTATGTACATACATGTAGATCATAATACAATTTTTCATTTTAGGATAAACTTTTATTCACTTCTGAACAGAAACGTACACTCGATAACAGAACCAAATACAAAGATATTGATCAGTTATTAACTTGTTTAAAAAAATTAAGATTTGTCCGAAATCTACCGTATGGGGACTCTCAGACTGTGAGGCTTTGAGCAATTTTCCTATAATTTGTAACGCTATTCTGACCTCACTCTCACAGTCTGAGCGTCCCCATACGGTACTTGCTCAAATTGTATGAGTAAATTTCATGATATAATACATAACAACTTATATTTAATAAAAATTGACTCAAATATATATTTTCGTCGCTTTCAGTTCGTGTTAAAAACTGCTTTACAAGTTGTATATACATTAACTAAAACAGGTAAAATTGATTGTTTCCACTGTTTTAGTTTTGAATTGTCGCAGAAATGAATCAGTAACCGTTTAAGTACCTAATATGTGCAGTACCCACCTAAGGAATTCCATTTATAGAAAATGTTGTTCACGTACAAGGATTTAGTCCACGTTCGGAGCCTGAACCTGAAATTTTGATATTGTTGTCCTTGTGACATTCAAGTTTGTTTTTTTATAGTTTCGTTTGGCGCATATCTTTATGCAGCTTGAAACATTTGACGAAGTTAGTTGAATTCCCGCGTTTTCTTTTTCTTTCGTATTCCAGTTATTTTGCCCACAAAAAACATATTTTTTTCTAAAAACTCTAATTTTTGATTCATTTTTACCCGTAATGCACAAATTTGAAAAATATGAAAAATGACATTATTTTAGGCGCTAAAGAGCAATACTTGACTCGGAATTCCTTTCACGGTGAAACATGTTCTATAGCGCCAAAACGAGTTTTTTTGTAAAATTCATTTTATTGTGCGGAAGCAAAACGAGAAGGAATACAAAAGAAAAATTGTCTAAGTTTCATGTGAAAAGGGTAGTACATTATTTTACAGAACTAGTTGTTAATTTATTGATTTATCAAGTTAATAATAATGTGCAGGCTTTTACACCCAATGGCAAAGTCGAGTCGATTCCAGCTGGAGATGGAGTAGGTGATCTTTTTTCCCAACTAATGAATGTTTTCAAACAAAGCAATCAGAAAGGGACTAACATTCGATTATTGTGTGATATACAATTTGATAACTCTCATTTTAATTTTTAATTAGATATTTCTACCTGTTGGGCCCAAATTTCAGCTACCGGCTAAAGTCAACAGCAGCAGAAGAAAAAAAGAAGCTCCATCATTCTTTATTCACTAATGTCATGCAATAAAAACATTTTTGACTGTTTCTGAATTTCCATATACAAATTATTACATTAAAGGTACGGTCGGTTTGTTTACAACTGGGGGATTGAACGCGATTTTACTATCCGCTTATAAACATGTCTTGTGATTGGCTTGTTTCGTTATTTTTGTGGAAGCAAGCCAATCAACAGCTAGATTTTACATTGGTTGAAAAACAAAATAATAAGTTACGTATATCGCTTTTGGTTTTTAACTTTTATAATTAAAACACAACAAAATAAGATAAGAGCTTTAATTTTTGTTTTGAATTGTTTTGGAGTTTTTTTTTTG
>SCLG01000169.1:58137-70052 GCA_004367875.1 Oikopleura albicans | reverse complement strand
GACGTGCCTAGTTACGAATAAATTGGTCCTTCCCAAGAAGGGTATTGACCATCCTTAAGACACAAAAAAATAAGATTGGAGCTTTAATTTTTGTTTTGAATTGTTTTGGAGTTTTTTTTTTGAAATTTTTAACTGCTGCCATGTAATTAGTTATTATACACTAATTCAAAAACTTATGACTCATAATTTATGAGCCATGTTATATATATTATGTATTTGTATATGGCCCATATACATAAATACCCTTATACGTGTTCTCGTTATGTTATAAAATAGGCTATTATCTTATGATAACGTTTTAGTCCAAAACCCATGGCCAACGGCAGCCAGAATATGAACAGTTAGACATGTATTGATTATTGAGTGTTGCTAAAAACTATAATTATCCAGCGAAATTAATGGAACATTTTGGTCGTTAGAAAACAATAGTGACCCAACAAATATAAGATAGATAGACGCATATCAGACCGAAAACAGTAGAGGGAAACTTATTGATTTATTTTTTATTTTCGTGAAATTAAGAAGTGAATTAAACTATGGACACATTGGACTGAACGTCCATCTCCAGTCTGTCCCTCCGTCAGGGTTGGTTGACTGTTCCAACTCGTAATTAAACTTTTTAGCTCAATATTGAAAATAGAAAAATAAAATAAAACTAACGATGCCATACGATATAGCAAGATAGTCGATGTTACGCCCCGTCAACCTCACAGTCACCAATGATATAAGATGAACCGATTTCCGAGAATTCTATAGAACAAGGCATGCAAAAATTATCATTATTTTTCGGTTCATTTTTATGTTTGAATGCCATTGTAGTCAAAAGGGGGTAAGCGTTGACCACACATTTTCCTCGAAGTCCCTTCATCTGACGTTTGAAAAAATCATTCGTAGATAGTTTGAGAATCTTATTTCCTATGTAGTGGTTCAATGTGTAAAAATTGTTACAGTTATAATTATAATAACTGTAACATATTATAGGTCCTATTTTCAACGTTTACAGTTCTCCATATTTATGGGCCACCGAGAGGGCGCCAAAACCGTGGCCCATATTATGGGACCTGTTTCCCTTTTTTGATTGTGAACAAAATGTTGAAACCGTAAAAATTGCCTCGTTTTCACGCAAAATTACATCTGACAAACATAAACTAAAACGAGATACAAAGAGCTGAAAATATTTCTAAAGAAATTTAAACTGAAAACATGTTGCCCATAAGTGGTATGTTCAAACTGATGCCAAATTGTGTCATTTTTGACCCTTAACCCGTGTGCACCCTCTGAAATTACTCCCATTGTTTTTTTTAGGTCAAAATTGACCTGCTATACAAAAAAAAACAGAGCATCGCGTCCAATCGCGCGATTTTTGTGTTTTTCAGTTTGAACATGCCACCTATAAGGGACAGTTTTTCAAAGGGAAAGGTATGACCCATAACTTATGGGCCATAAGTGACCGGTGTCTCATGAGGGACGTAGGATTGTTTGAATATACCAAATATTCATAACGTATCAAAAATCGAAAAAGGTTTTTTTATACAGTTTTTATACAGCAGTATGTTGTAAAAGTATCAATTTATGACATTTTACACCAATTTAACTCAGCAAACACCACCTTACCACATTTAACAATTTGAAATTTTAGTCGCTATTTAAAATGCGAACTGGTATTTCAAAATTTGAAATTATGCTGTTATGTAAAATGATTGGGTGGTCTATATCTAATTATTTGTAAATTCAGAGCGTTTTAAAATATTTTTCACTACTCGTTAGGTCTCATGAAAATCGGCTGCGCGTTTCTAGTATACCGTGTCGGCATATTTTAAGATGATATTGGCCAATAGGGGCACCCCATTTCAAGAAAAAGAAAACAAATTGCTCTATTCTAGAAACACGCAGCCAATTTTCATGAGACTAAACCAGTAGAATAACTTCACGTTAAATAATTTAACCATTCAGGATTAACTTTTACCACGATTTGCATTCTAATGACATGAGTGATTGAACGATATTATTAATAAATAATTAATATTTAAGTACACATTACAGTAAGACTTAAATAAATCCCTTTTCGGCTGAGTACTTTACTAAGATATTGTGGAATAAAATTTATGACTCACTTAACGGTTCGTATTTAAAAAAAACTGAAATAGTTGTCACTCTAGTAAAGACAAAAGCAATCACTTTGTTTTGTGCTGTTATTTACAATTAAAATTAATAGAAATAATCTGTGTTTCCTAAAATCTTCGGCTTTTCTTCCTAAAAAAGGTTTTTACGCAAAAATATAAACATAAAAAGTCTACGGGGGGGTTGGGTATAAGGTCAATGTCTAAAAAACTGACTTGACCTTAATGCACTTTGAAAAAACTGACCTTATAACCAACCTGAACTTTTTCCACAATAAGACCTTAGTGCTAGGAAAATTTACAAAAAGACATAATTTTTATAGAAAAAAAAGTGTAAAAATACATGACCTCTATAAGAAAAAAATGTGCCAGCCGGGGGAGGTCTTCATCTAAAAAAACGTAAAAGACATGTTTTTTAAGATTTTTTCCCAAAAAAACTGACATGACCTTAGTGCCTGAAAAAACTGACTTGACCTTTTAACGGCACACATGGCTTACCTTATAACCAACTCCTTGTAACATTGTTCAAATACCCGGCACAGTCTGATTTGGGTGAATACAGAAAATGGTGCGTCCTGAAAACCGCGAAAAGACACAAACATTTCATTTCTTTTTCGCCCAAACTGCGCTGCACAATTCAGAATACAGAAAACTAAAGTCTTTTAGAGTATACATAATATTTCACATTTTCGTAATTTCAATTATCGATATAATATTACTGTAATATCATTGTTGTACTCGATTTGATAGTAAATAACAACACAAAGTCATTTGGCCCTGACGGCGAAATCGAATTAATCAATACGCAGGATTTTACTCATCAAAGAATGGATGGCATTTTGAAACTAGTCGATCTTTTTGAGGGAAGGATTATAATTCTTGCATTTTTGGGAATCGTTCTGGTTGTCATTTTGATGCCATCGCTTTTCCAAGGCTATGAGTCATAGCCTACTACCCAACTGTGCTCAACTCTAGCATTGTTTCCTGAGTATTATCCCGACGCTCAAAGCGGTTAAATTTATACATTATTGTTAACTCCCAGGGGAAGTGCGTGTATATAAAAACACGACTTGTTTTTTCGTCAATTTAAGGCATATGAAAACCCCGTAGGTCAAAACGGTCAGCATTGCCCTCCTCAACTTTTCGAAAAAATTACATTGACGGTATTTTTTTTTTTTGCGTCAGTTGGAGATTTCAAACAGCTCTCTAGGGGGCCCTGGTGGCCCAAATCAATTTCTGAATAGTCAGATCGACGTAGTTTGACGAGCTCTACAACTTTTTTTTTTGAATTAGTGCGAATTATTGTGATTTTTTTAAGTGCGTGTTTATATACACACATTTTCTCCCTACGGCTTCCCAAAAACTCCTTCCCCTGAGAGTTAACAATCGGAAAATTTAAATACAATAAGCAGGGCCTATTAAGCGCATTAGACCCCTGCGCCGTTATCCTGCAAGATATCAGCGCAGTGTTTAACACTTTAACATACGGATTCCTGTAAAACTGGTCCAAAATGAATCTGCAAGATCACAGAGTAAACAGGAAACTCTGCAAGATAATAGCATAAGGGCTGTATTTTTTTTAATTTCACGCAAGACTTTTTAATCAGGACAAAGCGCAATGACGACAATGAAGACGACGAAAATGAATACAGTGATCCGGTAGTCGGTTTTCAATAAACAAGAAAATTTAACATTGTCTGTCAAGATATAAGATGTAAATGAAATACTGTTCGCCAACGATTTTTAACCTTCTTGAAAATAACACAATAATCATAAATTAATGTTATTTTATTCCATATAAAACAAACAATTTTTTATTGTTTTACAGTATAAAAATAATCAAGCACTTACATGATTTACTTTGTACATGAGACCCCTTTATTGATTACCATGGGTTATTTCTGTATCTTGCTAATGTTCTCAGCGAGAACCGTAGCTTTATGCAGCCAATCAGCGGCCAATCAGCGTCCAATACGCGCGAAATTGAAAGTAAGTTTAACGGCGCAACATTTCAGCAAGATATAGAATTAATTCATTGTAGTGTCAACTAAATATATCGCGTAATTTTAAGACAATTTTCCTCCACCGTTCCACACAACCCGTTATTTTATAACAAAATGTGCCCAAAAAGTTAAGATAATTGAATTTCGTTTATAAAAAATGTTAAGATAACCAACATTGACTGACAAAGGGTGTACTACTCAGCCTATAATAATTGTTCCAAGGCCTTCGGTGCAATATTATCGCTTCAAATCTACGTTTCTGGTACGACATCACCCCAAAGTGATGTACCCGGAACTGGTGCACCATCAAACGGGGCTCCCGGAGCCATCGCATGGGAGTGAATCATGGACTTAAATTCATATGTCGGTATGTTTGGGCACCCTGAATCTTTTGTATTCGTCAAGCAATTCGCGGGATTTGTTTTAAGGCACAATTTAACCGTACAGGTCATCGTGGCGGCCATTTCGATGTTTTTTGTCTGACCCATTATAAAAGAAATGAACTGAAATTTGAATTCTTTGTCGTTTGCTTTTTTCTTCGAAATTGATTTGACTCCGAGAGAGTTTGAGTAGCAGTTATCTTGAATTATATAAACTGTTTTTGTATTTGTCACGATCTTTTTTAAAGGATTATTTTTAAAGTTTTAAAGTTCAACGTAACCCCCAAACACGATTATTTAACACATCCCTGAACACGAATCTGACATTTATCCAGATTTTTCATTTACATTTGTACTCTTTTCTGGTGGTTCGTAATTTCCACTATAAACAAGTCCATGGTCCTGCATCAAATGGGCATATACACCACCCCCGAAGAATTTTTGGTCAATTTGACCACAAAAACACAACGGTTAACCGGGGTCAAAAATGCTTAACCGGGCAACTTATGGAGTTATTTTTGCAGGCTAGCGAGCCGTTTGCTAGTTAACAGTTTTGAGGGGAAACATGTCAGAAAAAAGTGCGCTCTAGGAACACTGGTGCCCCAAAACGATGTTTGAACAATCAGGTTGATGTAGTTTCACGAATTTTACAACTAGGCTTTTTTCGAAAAATTCGTGATTTCACTATTTTTGTACCGATCACGAAATAAAAACAACAATAACTTAAAGTTAATCCCAATGCCTTGCAAGAATCTACAAAGAAATTAATTATGTTTACTGCCGACGTAACCAGCCATTCTATTTTCACAAAAACAGTTTGTCCGATAAAAACTTGCTGATTTGTAACAATGGTCTGAAAATTCTCGTCTTTGAAAAAATCCAGTTTGAATCCTCGAGATAAATCGCCCATTTTCGTGTTCTCTCCGCCCATTCTGGTTGTTTCCCCGCTGACCATTGAATTTTTGGATCACGGTTCAAAATTGCCCATTTAGGCACCAAATTATACATTAGCTGTGTAAATGTGCAAGACACGTCACGTGATAGGCCATTATTGAGGCGGAGTCTAATAATCCCAAAAAAATATCGAAAGACATACACTTTTGTCAAAAGTACCACAACTTTCAGACACTTCTTAGAATTGTTAGACACTACTTGGAATTATTAGACGTTACTTGGAAATATAAGACACCACTTGGAATTGTTAGACAGTACTTGGAATTATTAGACACAACTTGTAATTATTAGACACTACTTGGAATTATGAGACACTACTTGAAATTATTAGACACGGCCTCACTGACTTTTTAGGGATCAAAGTACAACTTTAAAGAGTTTTGTCCATAGTGAATAAGTTAACCCCCTGCGCTGTTATCTTGCAACTATCGCATGAAACAAATCTGCAAGAACACGGAGTGAACGGGGACATCTACAAGATAACGGATGACAAGATAACAGCGCAGGGCGTGTATGAGACGATTCGTTTTTTTTTGTTGTTGTTTATTCGAAAATGTTTTGGAGCTATTTTTTAGGTGAAAATGTACAAAGTATATTCCAAATCATAAAAATACGAATGATGAACCCTTCTTTCGATGTCAAACGAAGTACTATCAATGACAATATTGGATGGATATTGGCAAGTAAAAATTATATCGAAAACCATATCTCCAAGATAAGCTTTTTCTGTCATGTGGCCAACGCTTATTCCGTCACCATTTTGCTGCATAATCTATACAAATTTTAAATTTCTGAAAAACAAATTTTCAAATTTTAACCAAAAACAAGTGCGTAATTAAAAATAATAATAATAACCCGCTATCATCCATGGAAACAATCTGACCGCAGCTTCCGATAGGGCATTTTTTGATCCATTTTAAGGAGCTTTGTGTAAATCCATTATCTGATAAAAAGCTAAATTCAGCATCTTGAATATTGAATAATTTTGGATCGATTTGAATTTCCATCGTATCAAAGTGACAAATCAAATTGTAGCAATCACTGCTATGCTTCAAATCACAACTGCTAGCATATTCATTCCAAATCCAGCAGTTTGATGGACAAGGATTGTCATCGGCTCCATCAACAACTATTAGTTTATGAAAAGTTAACCGTAAAAATACAGATTGTTTGAAATGATAATCCGCTTAACAAAGCCCATATATCATCAAACATAATGGGACGACCAATACTGGTCAATGATTATAAAGTAAGACCCAAAAAACTGACTTGACCTTATAACTCTTTTTAAAAAGGGAATTCACCTCCAAAAAAATGTAAAAATAAATAATTTTTAAAAATGTACCAGTAGGGGGCTAAAAAAGTCAAAAAAAAAGACATGATTTAGGTTGAAAAAACTGACTTGACCTTATAACGATTTAAATGTCAGACCTTTTAACCAAAAAATAATTATAAACGAAAAATGTACGTACGTTCTATACAAATTTCACCATCTCCGTCGGTATTAAAGGGACAATTACAATGTGGTTCTCCGCCTATATCAATGCAAACTCCGTCACCTGGACAAACTAATGCACCACTTGCGCCCATACATGCTGTTGTTTCTGAAATTAGTAAGTTTTGAAAAAACGGTCTAACTAGAGCAAATTGTACGCACCTTTTCCGTCTGAGCAAATGCCAGGGGGACAAACGAGTCCACCATACTTTCCAGCGCACGCATTTACTAAATATTGATTATAATAATTTTTCTATTAAGTAGTTTAACCCAGCCATGTAAAGCAGGTCGTTCCGGACAATTTTCATCATATTTCTTATATTAGTTCGTAAATCTCAAGGACAGCGTGAAATGGGCATTTTTTGCCGTAAATCGCTTCGGAAAGCATTTTCTCTGGATTAACTTCACGTTAAAAAATACCAATATTTTTGGGCGTCAATAAAAACGAGCCGTAATTATCTCGTTGTTCGCGCGCTTTTTCTTGACAAACCTTTGTTTTTCTTATATTCTATGAACTATGGATCGGTCTTGTTAATTTTATTTTGAACTTACCTATATATTTGGGTAAAAACACAACGAAACTGATTAAAAATACTTGCATTTCTCAAAATATCTTTAAGGTGCACTCTCTAATTTAAAAAAATGTCTGATTTACAAATGTCATTTTTAGTGACTTAAACTTGATGCCACTTGAAGTTTATGGGATTAAAATATTCAAACTTATTGCCACGCAATAAACTACTAAAAAGAATTAATATTTGGCTAAAAAATTAACGATGATAAATATAAATAAATACTTTCGTAACTAAGTCTCTAAAAGCAAGTTAGCGCAGACAGGCGCCATTTAGGGTTGTACGGGGTCATTTTCGTTTATCCAGTATTTCAAGACCACTATTTGGATTCATATATTCTGGAATTTCTATACGCGTTATGTCGCCAAATATTGGCTCTTCAATAAGGGTCGCCATCACTAAATAATGGTAATTGGTAGGATAAATGGTGGTAAAATAGGGTATCACTCGACTGGTGTGTGGTCTCAGGTGGAACTGTTTGTCGACTGGCACGAAACTCGACTGGAAAAGGGTACCGGTCGATAAAAAGTTCCACCCGAGACCGCACACCTTTCGAGTTTGTCAGTAGTCAAGAACCCAGTGAAATTTGCGCCGTGACGTGCAAGCGGACGTCCGCGGGTATTTTTTTTTTTGGTACAAACTATTATCTGGTGCAACCACCTATCCTGATACAAACTTTCATCTGGTGTAACCGCGTTTTCTGGTAAAACCGTATGTTTAGGGGTATAAGAAGACTTACATAAGTGGGTTTAAAATTTTTTTACCCATCCTAAGAGACAACGGAAATATAACTTATATTATATAAGCATAAGGGGCCACATGGCCCTCAATGCTTAGCGGCACTATAATCCAGTGAATTATTGACATAAATAAACTAATAATTGTCCCTTAATAGGAGAAAAACACTTTTTTGACAAACTTAGCCCTTGTTTTGGGTATTTTTTTCATTTTAACGCATTTTTGTCAAAATTTGTCCCTTAACATGAGAACGAAAACTTTTTTTTCAAAATTCTGTCTTTTAACACGAGAAAGCGGCCCTCATTATGAAAAAGCGGCCAAGGGTGTCCCTTATCGTGGTGTTTCTTAACATGGGGCCCTGTATTTGAAAAAAAAGATCATAACTATATTATTGGGATTTTTTTCTTAGAATAAAATTATCCTTTTTAGGACCTCTGACTGGTTTCAGCCATTTTGGTACATAATTTAATGACATTATTGAGGCTCTTGGAAAAAACCTAATTAGGCATCAAAGTTTCCCCATGTTAACAGTAACTTAGAAAGAATTACGGGAAGCGTAAATTCCGCGAGTTTCAAGTCTGCGAGACGGTTTGCCCGATCGTCTTTACCCAACCGGATACGGGCATTTTGACATTTGCCAATCGAACAATGCTGCATGTACAATCACTGCTAGTAAAAGAAGTCTTACCAATTTTCTAAACACGAATCGTTAGATCTTAAACCCTAAACAGAGTAATCAAATTAATCCAGAAAACACTCTCGTTGACATTGTGGCATACATATGCAACTTGACAATGTATGCCACTTTCATTTTTGAAAGGGCAAAAATCTTCACACGGTCTTTTATTTCCGGATTAATTTGGGTTGCTAACTGTTTTCTTACCTGTTCGAAAAAAAAAATGTCCAGAANACACTTATCCTTTTTAGGACCTCTGACTGGTTTGAGCCATTTTTGCTGCATATGTTAATGACATTATTGAGGCTCTTTGAAAAAACCTAATTAGGCATTAAAGTTTCCCCGTGTTAACAGTAACTTAGAAAAAATTACGGGAAGCGTAAATTCCGCGAGTTTCAAGTCTGCGAGACAGTTTGCCCGATCGTCTTTACCCAACCGGATACGGGCATTTTGACATTTGCCAATCGAACAATGCTGCATGCTGTTCGGTTCACAGGAACTGCGGCTAGCCAATATTTGCTCACTGCTAGTAAAAGAAGTCTTACCAGTTTTCTAAACACGAATCGTTAGATCTTAAACCCTAAACAGAGTAATCAAATTAATCCAGAAAACACTCTCGTTGACATTGTGGCATACATATGCAACTTGACAATGTATGCCACTTTCATTTATGAAAGGGCAAGAATCTTCACACGGTCCAGAAAAAAATGTCCAGAATTTTGGAAGAATTGTGTCAGTCTGAAAACCGATACACGGTAATATTCGCAAAATCAAGCTGTTAACGTCTTTCCGATTAAATACAGCCGAAGAGACGCGGTACTCCTGAAAAAGCGATTTTTGTCAAAAATCTGAAACTTTAAAGTGCTAATGACTGGTCGCCTGGCGCGTGTTTTCATGATTCTGTAACGTGTCAACTCTAGAAAACACGCCCAGCAACCACTCATTTGCACTATAGAGCACGAACCGAAAAACTGTAACATTAGAGCGCACCTGATTTAATTAAAATATATTTTCGGAAATTTTTCAACATTGTTCTCAATACGTTACGTTAATATAGTTTATTATGTTAGAAATGGTTATGCATTGCACAAAATTCGTTTTAGCACTAAAAACATTGTTCACAATCGAGATTCTAAAATCCACAACTCACAATAAACTGGCCAATTGAACAAATAATAAAAGACCGTACTAGATTTGGCGTTCGCTTTCGAGTTTAATTTAACAATCTCGAAATAGAACTCAAAACTCTATTTTTGCACACTTATCCTATCCCATCACTTTTTCCTGTGACAGTACCATTTTCCTATAATATTACTTCCGATTACATCACTTTCACCTATGACTAATCTTAATCAATCTTTATATGTTTTCTTATCAATTTTTGTCATTGTTATCGCTTTTCTATACAAGTCACTATACAATTGGCGTGGTAACGAAGTGACACTTTCGTTGCCGATTGTTTTTGCCAAAAACTGTTACTTCGTTCCGTCATTTTTGCCTCCGTTTGCCTAATTTTTGACAAAAAAACTCCAAAAAGTGTCACTTATTGTCACTTCCTTACCACACCAACTGTATAATGGATCTATGTTGGATTACAAACTAATCCAGTCATTTTTATGGAAAATTCAGGTATTCAAGTTAAAGTCACTAATATACGTGAATAATAATTTGTCTAACTTGGCCCAAAACTGGCGTGAGAATAAGTTCTTAACAATTCATTGACTTAAAGATTAAGACGAATAAATGAAATCTAATAAAACTTCTGATATTTGTAAATGTTTCCACATAATAGTTTCATTGCCCTCACGGTAAAAACCTGACGCGATTATGCTGTTCTTACGATAGAATTATATCACACCAGGTATAAATTATACCGTATAATACCTTAGTAATTAACTAATGCAGGTTTTCGACACAAAGAACCATTGACGTTGCTAGACGTCAATGACTATTGTTCCCGAAATAAATATATACAACAAATGACGTATGAACTATACCTATATTGCATAACTAAAAAGGAGATTTTATTTAGCTTTCAATCATTTTCGTTAATTAAGTATATTGTATACGGAAGCGTACGGCAATTTATTTAAAAAAAACGGACGCATTATCGGACGTCGACTAAGTTGGCTTTATTATTTAAAATACGTAGACAGTAAACTAAAGACATGATCATTGAAAACCCCAACTGTCATTCATCACTGCATTTAAAATGTAAAGTACAGTCAATTGTTTACCAAGTTCGAGCCTACCGTAGGTCCCTAACCACCATATATAAAATTAATATGTATAATTTTATTGTGTGCAAATATTTAGAGTAAACGTCATCAGTGCAAATCTAAATCGTTTATAGTACTGGTTTAGTCTCATGAAAATCGGCTGCGAGTTACTAGTATACCGTGTCGACATATTTTAAAATGATATTGGCCAATAGGAGCACCCCATTGCAAGAAAAAAGAAGAAAATTGCTCTATTCTAGAAACGCTCGGCCCATTTTCATGAAACTAAACCGGTACAAAGAATGTTCAAAACAAAATGTAGCAGACCTGATTTTGTGTAAAACAATACTGAGGTAATTAAAAAAAAGGTTGAAGGAAACAAAATACTTCTAGAATTTTTTTTGTATAAATATATACGTATTTTAAAGCTGAAATAGGCCCCTAATTTGCCAAAGTAAGGGCCTATTTCATATAATTGTCAGATTACGTGAATCAACCTGGTCATTTAGTTCAGGATTTGTTAAAAAAAATTCTGACTGCTTCATAATTTTTTCGTTTGTTTTTAAAAGTCAGGTTCTGTTCAAAAACAGTAAAGTGATCTGACAAATATATTAACTTTTGTTTAATGTTAGGGTCATTATTAATATTTTCAGTATAATTATTGCATTGTTTCATATTATGTTGTTTCCTTCAATCTTTATTTTTTTTAATTACCTTAGACTTTTCAGACTTTTGCGCACGGAAAAAAATAGAATTCT
>SCLG01000169.1:40917-56811 GCA_004367875.1 Oikopleura albicans | reverse complement strand
AGAATTCTATTTTTTTCCGTGCGCAAAAGTCTGAAAAGTCTCAGTATAATACTGTGAAACAATTTGTTTCGCAGAAACTCAGGTATGCTACATTTTGTTTTAAGCCCTGTTTGTATTATAAGTTATAATTTATAACCGATTCAAATTTGCACTGATGATGACGCTAAGTTGAAATATTTGGACATAATAAAATTATACATATTATTACGATGACTTGAACATACAGCTGTATACAGAGATATATAAACGGTTTTCACGTCTAATAATTTGTCTACAAGTTTTGTAACGAGTAGAAAATCGAGCAAAAAAGTGCTGAAGAATAAATTAGACAAACAAAGCGCTGTTACCGATGGCTAAGCGTTTTCAAAAAACAGCCTTTCAGTCACTTGGGTTGTCTTAAAACTTTGTTTAGAAAGTTTTTATGATTCGTTCATAAAATCAATTGTCTTATATCTATAAAATTGCAGACAAGCTTAGTATGTTAATTTACAATATTGTTATTAAATAACACAATTAATACCCAAATAAAAAAAACAGACGAGTAAGTCCTATATAATTAGTTTTAAGTTGCACCTTTCAAGTATAAACAGTCTGAAAAACGTTATCCTAAGAGTTGAACATCTCGTGTGACAGGGATGATCCGTCTGTGAACTGTTTGTTATAAATCGGATCAATCTAATTACAGTCTCGATGAAAAAATAAACGTATATTGTCGGTAATTGATGTGGCTTTTAATGATTTTGCTCTCGACTCCGACGCTGCCAAATCCGCGATTGACTATTTGTGTTCTCACCAGCCGTATAAAAACTTTTCATCCCAAAAAATACTCAATTTCTTTTTGAGCGTTTCGGTGAGTTTTACTTTACACAAAAAAAGTTAATGAGAAAGAGATATGACCAAATAAAGGTTTATTTGCATTATCGTTTTAATTCTAAGTTGTTTTAATTTTCATTATGCTACAAACAATCTAAACCCGCAAACAAACCCAAGAATTTAACACTAATTACATCAAGTCAACATATATATAATTTTGTAATGACAAAACTGTCCAGGCCAATTAATCGTTTATTATTATTTAGCACATCCCTGAACACGAATCTGGACGTTTGTCCTGATTTTTTATTTACTCTTTTGTGATCGTTCGTAATACGCCTACGGCGCTGGGGTCTGTAACTGAATTACAAGCCACGCCTATTGGCTCATGATTTTTATAGGCGCCTCCTACTGGCTAGCGTCCTTTAGCCACGGAAATGACTCACCGCGTGGCTTGTAATTTGCATTGAGTTGTTTGCTAGCCAATAGGAGGCGCCTATAAAAAAGCATGAGCCAATAGGCGCGCTTGTAATTCAGTTACAGACGAACAACTCAAAAATTTGTTCTTTAATCCGGATCAGGACAGACGTCCAGAATTGTGTTTCGGGGTTAAGGGTTCTAACCTCTATTTTAACCTCTATTCCAACTGAATTCATGTATTGTAGAAAATTGTCAAGGGTAAATTACGAATATTATATTCGAATTTATGCATATACATGTATTAATTGTTTTAACTGTATGAAATGTTATGATAATTAAAATCAACATAGAGTTCTAGTTTATAAAACAAAACCAACGAGATCTTTAATAGTATTAGTTTCTTTAAGAATAAGTAATACTTATTTTATAACGTTTAAATAATTAACCTGATGATTTCAGTGTTAAGTTTCCCTTTTTAATAATTGCCTTCGTTTTAGTATGTTGTGTATTCGTTTATTACTGATAAGTTTCGCTACAGCCTTAAAATTTCATCGGTATGTCAAGCAGGAAAGTAATGATCCGACTCAATTAAATTTCGACCCAATGAACCTATCTCACACAGCTAAAAATTTCAAAGACCAACAACAAGTCAATAAACTTTGGATGTTACGATTTCATCAAATAACACAGGCAGTAAAAGAACATGAAAATCGACTGATTAGTAAGTTTTAGAAATATTTGAAAGTAGGTTTAACCCGTCCACGTTTGAATTCGAAGTATCACAATTTCAGGGCGTAGTTTTAAAATAATCATGAATCATGATTCATAATCAAAAGTTATTTTAAGAGACAAATGTGAGTGTGGGTTTACGAGTCCACAAAGAAGTTAACAGTTGCGCGCCCGTCTGGGACTTTTCTCACATTTTTTCAGTTTTTTTCTCTTTGATTTATAAACCGTTCGAGCTATTCCAAATCCGTCTTTTTTGGACAATCAATATGCTATTTGCGCTTCATCTGATACCGGTTTAATACTTTTATAATTGGAAAATTGGACGTGTCTAATAATTCCAATAAATATATGAAATTCACCACATCATTTTCTATTTATTAAAATAATTAGACACGACATGACCCTTAAACTTAGAGTAGTATTTCCATATGATGTGAGTTTTTACAGTGCGTTTGGGCTCAAAAATTAATGAACAGATTGCAATTTTTTCATGATATACAGTAAAACATATAATTTCTTCGTGATATACAGTGTCGACTCTTGTACAGTGTCGACTCTTTCCTAAAAATTGTTACGTTCTCGCTATTTTGTTACGGTATCGCTTCCACGATTGTAGCCTACACATTAATCCATTATTTGAAGAAAACAGAATTTTAAAATGACCCAGTGATATCGTTTTAAAACAATAAACAATTTCAGGTGAGAATGAAAGATTAGAAGAAGATTTGACAGAAATTCAAGACTTAATTACGCAAGATATGCAATCATACTAGTACACATGATTTGATGTTTCTTTTAAAATAAAAGAACATATGTGAAGTTCAAACTGTCAACATTTGACCAACTCAGTCGATTCCCCTGAGTCGCAGTTAGACGCGCATTTTTTTACAGACACAAAATACAAAAGCTCTCAAATCTTATAAATAGCCCGGTAAGGAGCTGTCACGGCATGTCCATCTATACTCGACAAGAACACAAAACAGTCTCCGCTTTTTTTCTTCCGTTACTAAATCAGTTTACTTACAGTTATGAGCCGGCCATGCCTAGGCTGTTCAGCACACGAAGTGCTAGTGCAAATTAAGTTCAATAATTTCCTAATTTAGGAAAAGCAGCTCACGGTAGCCCGGCGTTGGGCGACCCAACTTGGGCCTCACATAATGCTTATAACTTACTATACAAAAAAATAATGTTACCACTTTTTGGTAACGTCGCTTGACAGCGCGTCTGAGGCCTATGTGGCCTGTCATTGGTCCTTTTTCGCGTTTGAAAATCACTGCGATATGTTAACAGTTTTTGCGGTTTGATGGTGTTAACATAACCGGTGGTGTATTTAGTATCTTAAAGGCCTTATTCTGAGACAGGGCTCGAGACAAATAGCGTTTGTCACATTGCTTTGCTCCAAAAAGCTAAACTTAGTAAACTTTTTTGAAAGCCAAAAAAGTCCTGATCAAAGTCAATGAGAAAAGCCTGGCTTTTCTGAGCCATGCTGTGAATCTCCGCCTGTGATATTACTGTGATAACGGTCTGATGACTGCAATCAATTCTTCCCGATAATGTTGCGTGATACGAATTGTCACAATCGTTTTTCCATGTGTGTTTTTTGACATAATTCCGTCTAATTGATTCCCCATAATCTACTAATCATTATAAAGTATTTGATCACCATACTTACTGTCGCATTTCGTGCCAAATAAACGAATGTTACACATTAGATTTGTGGCAAGTAAAAAACCGTTAAGTCCTCCTGTCGTTTACCAACGGATAAGAAAAAAAACTATACCAGCATGGACGCTATGTTTATGGCAACAATTTTCATAGTAGAAAACGAAAAATGGGACAGAGATTGTGGTAAAATCACAACGAAAAGCCCGATCTATATGAAACTTAAGACCTATTTTCGCATTTGTGATAAAATGGGAGAGAAAAATTCGTCACGAAATGAAACCGAGAAGAAGGACCACGACTATTCTTTTACAGTTCAAGTCGGGCTTTTAAATTGAAACCAAACTTCATTTTTCTTTTTGAGGGTAAGTTCGTTGAAAAATTATTTGAGAATAACAATTTGTACAGAATTTTATTGTAAATTATATAATTTAAAGTCCTCCGACAGCCATAACAATTTTGACCATCAGAGTTGGATGACAATATTCAATAGATATCGTACTCATAAATACCTAGTTATGCATTTTTAGGGGTTCAAATTAGGGGTTGCGATCAACAACCCATCACAATCAAAGTAAAATCACCAAGATTTCGATGTGATACAATTGGCGAACCACGTTGGGCCAATTTATTGATTTTATTATGGGCCAATTATTGGTTCTATTATGGACTATAATTTAAAAAATAGTCAAAATTACTTACTAAATACGAGCGCCCGTCATGTCCTCCTTGAGACAAACTAATTCAGTTAAATTTTTACAGCAAATTTTTGTCGAATATTTGTTTACGACTAACGAATAGCCCTTACGCTTTTTCAAAATTATATTACACGCCTAATTTCGATTGGCATCTCTTTTTTTGAAGACAAAAAAGAGGCTTTTAGCTTTAGTGGACACACACTGTACCTTGAATCATTTTAACTCAGATTAAATTATTCTCATTCTTCATCCAAAAAAGTGCCGTTATGGTTATAATAGCCGTCGTATGCCTTATATATCAGAAATGTGTTTGTATACTCATGTTAGAAGCTGGGATCATACGAGTTATAGTATACACCCTCAATAAATTATAGGATGTATTAAAGGCTTTAATTTAAAGCCCATACAATATCTTTGGGTTAGTTACAGTCTACAGTCCAGGGCTCGGCACGAGTGACATTTGGCAAATGGGTTTGCTTGGCTTGGCTTTTTGTGACCCAAGCCAAAAATTTCGCGAGGAGAACAAGCCAGGCCAAGCCAATGAAAATGCTTGGCTTCGTCAAGCCCTGCTACAGTACTCACAGTACGGACACTTTTTAGGCGAACAAGAGTTTTTTCCAATCACGGACGCTGCCCTTTTTTGTGTTTGGACGACCGATAATCCCAATACGGAAGCTATTTTCCAGAATAAAAAAAAACGCCCGTAATGGGAGTAGGGACTGTGTGTAATTTACCCAATCATGCGCTCTTTCCGTATACATTCTAAAGCTAGACCGAACGAGCGCTAGGACTGTACTCGATAAAATTTGTCAAATCCAAATTTCCATTACACGGGATAAAGTTTAAAACGAAATGAATAATAAATACGTAACACAGGCAATCGTACGACGAGAGCAGCAAGTTCAAAAACGAGAAGCAGAAATGGTGAAGCAAACTGAACAAATTCAAAATTTATACAAGTCGGTGTTTGATCAAGAACGAGCAGAACGAGAACATCAAGAAACTCGAAGAGTAGAAAAACAGGTACACCTCTAACCAATTATTTTACTACCACTTATCTTAGCAAAATTCGGTTATTTAACCACTTTTTGAAACTAAACGTATCGGGACTTGCAATTAGTTTACCAGACACCGTACCCAATAATCTTAAACTCTTAGCACAGTTACTGGTAAGATAATTGGTAAAGTGGCGACGCCACCGTGGCGTATTCACACTTCAGACAGGGAAAATGGCTCATAATCCTCAGTACACTTGTTTAGTACTAAAATTTCCCTTTGGTTCCTATTAGAAAATTGTTTAGCCGTTGTGGTAACTTTAGGACACATAAAATATCTGATTAATAATCGATACTTATAAGGATGTTAGGCGTTCGTCTCATACCAGTGTACGTCAACAATCCAGACAAAGCCGGTTTTTTTTTTTGACGCCCATTTTTGATCAATTTATCATCTAAGCACGCGGANGGATATTTTTTTTGCTATATTTTTCGTATATATGTCAATAGCAAATTATTGCGTTAATTTTTATCTCCTAATGCGCTAGACTATACTCATGCTCGTTATATATAGTGAGCTCAAAATTTGTTAAAAACTCTTTTTTTTTTTTCGAGACACCCGCTGGTGCGCTAGTAAAGCGAGAAGATTGCGGGTAAAAGTGGGGTTCACCGCTGTATTTGCGCTTCATCTGATACCGGTTTAATACTTTTATACCTGGTTTTTATACAAAAAATTGGACGTGTCTAATAATTCCAATAAATAAATAAAATTCGCCAGATCATTTTCTACAGGGTTAGTTTCATGAAAATCGGCCGAGCGGTTCTAGTATTCCGTGTAGGCATATTTTAAGATGATATAATGACCAATTTTCTCTCTTTTATTTTGAACTACTGGTTGGGTTTCATGAAATTCTTTACGTAGAGACGCATTTATAAAGAGGGGAGAAAGGAGTGGCACCCTAGTTTGAAATAAAAAGGGAAAACTGGTCTTTATATCATCTTGAAATATGCCGACACGGAATACTAGAAACGCTCGGCCGATTTACATGAAACTCAACCGGTATTTATAGATTTATTGAAATAATTAGACACGACTTGACCCTTAAATTTAGAGTAGTTTTCCATATGATGTGAGTTTTTACAGTACGTTTGGGCTCAAAAATTAACGAACAGCTTGCATTTTTGTCATGATATACAGTAAAACATATACTTTTTTCGTGATATACAATGTCGACTCTTTCCCATAAAGTGTTACGTTCTCGCTATTTTGTTACGTTCTCGCTATTTTGTTACGTTCTCGCTTGTTACGTTCTCACTTCCACGATTGTAGCCTACACATTAATCCATTATTTAGAGAAAACTGAATTTTAAAATGACCCGGTGATATCGTTTTAAAACAATAAACAATTTCAGGTGAGAACGAAAGATTAGAAGAAGATTTGACAGAAATTCAAGACTTAATTACGCAAGATATGCAATCATACTAGTACACATGATTTGATGTTTCTTTTAAAATAAAAGAACATATGTGAAGTTCAAACTGTCAAAATACAAAAGCTTTCAAATCTTATGAATAGCCCGGTAAGGAGCTGTCACGGCATGTCCATCTATACTCGACAAGAACACAAAACAGACTCCGCTTCTTTCTTCCGTTACTAAATCAGTTCACTTAAGTTATGAGCCGGCCACGCCTCGGCTGTTCAGCACACGAAGTGCCAGTGCAAATTAAGTTCAATTGGGAAAAGCATCACACGGTAGCCCGGCGTTGGACCTCACAAAATGCTTATAACATACTATATAAGTACTCTACCAAGTAGTCTTTTCATAGCAAAATCCACACGGTGTCCCAATCCATAATGGCAACATATCCTAATTTAGCAACATATAAAAACTAATTTACAGCCATATTTATCTTATTAGTGAATTGGAACACCGCGGGGACTTCGCTACAAAAAGACTAAAATTACTACACCACATAACCCGTAATGTTAACAAAATTCCGTTTTGTTAACACTTCTTGGGATTTGATTACCTTCGACTTCCAATTATTCAACCAAACGCCCTACCCCATTTTGTTAATTCCATTATCGGAGTGATTTTCAAACGCGAAAAAAAAATAATGTTACCACTTTTTGGTAACGTCGCTTGACAGCGCATCTGAGGCCTATGTGGCCTGTCATTGGTCCATTTTCGCGTTTGAAAATCACTGCGATATGTTAACAGTTTTTGAGGTTTAATGGTGTTAACATAATCAGTGGTGTGGTATTTAGTATCTTAAAGGCCTTATTCTGAGACAGGGCTCGAGACAAATGGCGTTTGTCGCATTGCTTTGCTCCAAAAAGTTAAACTTAGTAAACTTTTTTGAAAGCCAAAAAGGTCCTGATCAAAGTCAATGAGAAAAGCCTGGCTTTTTTGAGCCATGCTGTGAACCTCCGCCTGTGATATTACTGTTCAATTGCTATGAAGTATATTTTTTGTCAAAAAGGACAACCAAGGCCAGTTTACTGGCTTTTCAGCTCAACTTGGCAGCCAAGCACAGTAGAGCTCACATTTATTTTTGACCTGAACAGCACAGCCAAGCGCAGTCCATTTTTCGGTTTGAGCTCGCGAGCACAGCGCAGCGCAGTTCATTTTTATGCTTGAGTTTGATTTTTTTTAAGCCCGAGAGCACCGCCGAGCGCAGCTCGATTCTTTTCGAGCCCAAGAGGACAGCCCAGCACAGCTCATTTTTTTCTGACTTATGCCGAACCCTGAAAAACACAATCGTTTTTCCATGTGTGTGTTTTTTGACATAAATCCGTCTAATTGATTCCCCATAATCTACTAATCATTATAAAGTATTTGATCACTATACTTACTGTCGCATTTCGTGCCAAATGAACGAATGTTACACATTAGATTTGCGGCAAGTAAAAAACCGTTAAGTCCTCCTGTCGTTTACCAACGGATAAGAAAAAAAACTATACCAGCATGGACGCTATGTTTATGGCAACAATTTTCATAGTAGAAAACGAAAAATGGGACAGAGATTGTGGTAAAATCACAACGAAAAGCCCGATCTATATGCAACTTAAGACCTATTTTCGAATTTGTGATAAAATGGGAGAGAAAAATTCGTCACGAAATGAAACCGATAAGAAGGACCACGACTATTCTTTTACAGTTCAAGTCGGGCTTTTAAATTGAAACCAAACATCATTTTTCTTTTTGAGGGTAAGTTCGTTGAAAAATTATTTGAGAATAACAATTTGTACAGAATTTTATTGTACATTATATAATTTAAAGTCCTCCTACAGCCATAACAATTTTGACCATCAGAGTTGGATGACAATATTCAATAGATATCGTACTCATAAATACCTAGTAATGCATTTTTAGGGGTCCAAATTAGGGCTGCGATCAACAACCCATAACAATCAAGGTAAAATCACCAAGATTTCGATGTGATACAATTGGCAAACTACGTTGGGCCAATTTATTGATTTTATTATGGGCCAATTATTGGTTCTATTATGGGCTATAATTAAAAAAAAAGTCAAAATTACTTACTAAATACGAGCGCCCGTCATGTCGTCCTTGAGACACACTAATTCAGTTGAATTTTTACAGCAAATTTTTGTCGTATATTTGTTTACGACTCACGAATAGCCCTCACGCTTTTTCATAATTATATTACGCCTAATTTCGATTTGCATCTTTTTTTGCAGAAAAAAAGAGGCTATTAGCTTTAGCGGACACCCACTGTACCTTGAATCATTTTAAGTCAGATTAAATTATTCTCAATCTTCATCCCAAAAAGTGCCGTTATGGTTATAATAGCCGTCGTATGCCTTATATATCAGGAATGTGTTTGTATACTCATGTTAGAAACCGGGATCATATGCGGTATAACATACACCCTCAATAAATTATAGGATGTATTAAAGGCCATACAATATCGTTGGGTTAATTACAGTCTACAGTCCAGGGCTCGGCACGAATGGCATTTGACAAATGGGTTTGCTTGGCTTGGCTTTTTGTGACCCAAGCCAAAAATTTCGGGAGGAGAACAAACCATGTCAAGCCAATGAAAATGACTGGCTTCGCCGAGCCCTGCTACAGCCCCTACTCCCAATACGGACACTTTTTAGGCGAACAAGCGTTTTTGCCAATCACGGACGCTGCCCTTTTTTGTGTTTGGACGGCCGATAATCCCAATACGGAAGCTATTTTCCAGAATAAAAAAACGCCCGTAATGGGAGTAGGGACTGTATGTAATTTACAGTAATCATGCGCTCTTTCCGTATACGTTCTAAAGCTAGACCGAACGAGCGCTAGGACTGTACTCGATAAAATTTTTCAAATCCAAATTTGCATTACACAGGATAAAGTTTAAAACAAAATGAATAATAAATACGTAACACAGGCAATCGTACGACGAGAGCAGCAAATTCAAAAACGTGAAGCAGAAATGGTGAAGCAAACTGAACAAATTCAAAATTTATACAAGTCGGTGTTTGATCAAGAACGAGCCGAACGAGAACATCAAGAAACTCGAAGAGTAGAAAAACAGGTACACCTCTAACCAATTATTTTACTACCACTTATCTAAGCAAAATTCGGTTATTTTACCACTTTTTCAAACTAAACTTATCGGGAGTTGTAATTAGTTTACCAGACACCGTACCCAATTATCTTAAACTCTTAGCACAGTTACTGGTAAGATAATTGGTAACGTGGCGACGCCACCGTGGCGTATTCACACTTCAGACTGGGAAAAATGGCTCATAATTTCCTCAGTACACTTGTTTAGTACTAAAATTTCCCTTTGGTTCCTATTGGAAAATTGTTTAGCCGTTGTGGTAACTTTAGGACACATAAAATATCTGATTAATAATCGATACTTATAAGGATGTTAGGCGTTCGTCTCATACCAGTGTGCGTCAACAATCCAGACAAAGCCGGTTTTTTTGACGCCCATTTTTGATCAATTTATCCTCTAAGCACGTGGAAAAGGCGTTTTTTTCGTGTGTCACAAATCATTTTAACAAACAGGAAAAGTCTTCTAAAAACCAAAAAAAGTAATGAAATGAAAATTGTCGACTGTAAAACAACTTCTCCGCCAAAAGTCAAAAGAAACTCGACACAGCGTGCGAGCAAACGAATAAGCCAAAATAATTCTACAACAACTTCAAAACGCCAAATGAACTTCATGCATAAACGACTTCAACTTGGAGCCAAGGGTTAGATTTACTTTAGTTTCTAATTTTCCCTTCAGCTCTTCATCCAAAAAAAAAACACAAAAAATACATGATTTCCGAGATTTTTTCCGAAAATTTATGCTTTTGATTTGACCTTAGTTTCAAAAAAGACCATAAAACCTTAAAGCAGTCCTTTTTAGACCTTATAACCAAACTCTGTAGTCAGTGTCGTGTGAGTTTTGTAAAGCCGAAAAAAGAGATATAAAGGTAGGATTTAATAATCCCTTGGAATTACTAGACACGACCTACATAAAGGTGCCAAGGTTGTTCCTAATGCGCACTCAAAACTCGCAAATTGAAGGGCGGGTTTCGCGACAAAAAACCTTAATCGGGCGCCCGATAACTGCTCAGGGCGGAAGCGAAATAAGGTAAAAAATATGCTAAAAAACCTCCCGATAACAGCACTAGGGCGCCCGATAACAGCACGAGCGAGAAATTTGGTATATATCCAAAAAATATGGAAAAACCGCCGGATAACAGCACAAACCCGCCCGATAACTGGACGCGCGATAACTGCGCACCCGATGTATTTCATATTCGTTTAATTATCTACAAAACTCATAATAAAATTAACGGTTAATTGTTAACCCCTATTTAGTGTCTGAATCGAGTAACAATTCGCTAACTCGCAAAAACCGCCGAGACTCGAAAGGCTCATTGAGATCGAGACAATCTATCGGTTCGACTTCAGAAAAGGGGTCCTCTAGAAGATGCTCGGTCGGCATAACAGACGGAAAAAGAGACAAAAAAATTAAATATCAAACAGTTGTTGAAAATATTCTGTAAAAGCTAAATACTATTTTTCTACGACGTAATAAATTGCGACAAGAACCTAAAAAAATGCTGAAATTTTTATATTTTGATACACAGTTCGAAAATGTGGAGTATAAATTTTGTGCAAATTCATTGAACGCCAGAGCGAGTTTGTCCGAGTGGTTAAGGAGTCTGACTCGAAATCAGATGGGCTCTGCCCGCACAGGTTCGAATCCTGTAGCTCGCGTACTTTTGTTTTTTCGATCTCGTCGATATTTTATCGCTTTTTACAGAAAGAAACGGTTGTAAAAATCTTTTGACAATGCACCACCAATTAACGGCATCATTAACTCATTACAGAGGGCATGGTGAAAAGACATGATTCACTTGACTTTATAACGGTTAAATAAGGGTTGTAAATATGCTGATTTTCTACTGGCAGTCCCCAATCCAACTCAACGAAAATGCGTTGGGGCGTAGCGTACGCCGCGTATGAGGCATGTTTCATATGAATTATCGTATGCCATGAGCGAACCTAGAAAAATTAATTTTTTTCCCGAAAACGCTAAAGTCCAGCCAATAAGACAGGTNTCGAAATCAGATGGGCTCTGCCCGCACAGGTTCGAATCCTGTAGCTCGCGTACTTTTGTTTTTTCGATCTCGTCGATATTTTATCGCTTTTTACAGAAAGAAACGGTTGTAAAAATCTTTTGACAATGCACCACCAATTAACGGCATCATTAACTCATTACAGAGGGCATGGTGAAAAGACATGATTCACTTGACTTTATAACGGTTAAATAAGGGTTGTAAATATGCTGATTTTCTACTGGCAGTCCCCAATCCAACCCAACGAAAATGCGTTGGGGCATGTTTCATATGAATTATCGTATGCCATGAGCGAACCTAGAAAAACTAATTTTTTTCCCGAAAACGCTAAAGTCCAGCCAATAAGACAGGTAAATTTTTTGCGCGTGTTTTTTTTATTCTTTCAGCACAAAAAGTGCGTGTAAAAAAGTTTTCTAGGTGATTCATTGTTGGACCACACAGAATCACCGCGTATTCGTCTCGATTAATCCAAAAGACATGTTTGAACGCTTGCCCGAACTGATTACACCTGCAAGTACATAAACACAACATAGATAATTTAAAATAAAAATTTATTTTATAAAAAACAATAGAACAATAAAAAAGCTGATTAGAAAAGTATTTTAGAAAATATTCGTCGAACAAAATACAAAAATAAGTGGGAAGCTTTAGTGCCATCCAGTTCTGATAGGAGCAGTGGGTCTTGATGATGATTGAATCTCTTCCACATCGTCCTCGTCTTCCGTTTCCGTCTCATATTCGGACTCTTCCTCGGTTTCTTCGGAGGTTAGTTTTAAATAGAATACCCCAAAAAGCAATTAACGGGAATGATTATTAGGCCACGACCATGTAATATTCAAAGCAAGAAATCCCCGTGTAAATAAAAGTAATTAAATACAGGGGGTGCTTCAGGCTAAAAACCTAAAAAAACCTACAGGGGGTTGGTTATAAGGTCACTTTTTTACACTTTAATTTTCACTTTTTTCTGGACAAAGTCAACATTTCTTGGAAAAATCATGTCTTTTTTTGATTTTTTTTTTGATAAAATCATGTTTTAGTCGGTTTTATTTTAGGACGCCCCAACTTTGAAGCAAATTTTGGAGTTGTTATCGGACATACAAGGTTTTCGTCAAAAATTCATTTTATAGATTGAGGCTTTGACTTCCGGGCCGACAAATTCTGGGGAAAAACCAAAAAAACGAGCACGAAATTAAAACAATAAACTAATGTTGGACACCTTCTAATGGACAGTCTATAAAAATAACCACCTTCATCTTCTGATTCTTCTTCGACAATCTGATTGGTCGCTGAACCATTTTGTGACATTTGAGTGATAGAATTTCCGGTGCGATTAATCTCACTGACGGGCGTAGCTGAAGATTGAAGGTCACGCTGGCTGGTCGAATGCGCCGAGGGGGTTAAGAGTCGGGGCTGAGTTAAGCTTGTATTTTGCAGCTGGGATGATAAGGGCGGACGGCTATCGCCATTAACCCCTAGACGCTCATTGAGTTTAAATGGTTGCAGACTTTGTTGAAAAACGATCATGTCTTCGGGCGGGCTGACTTTGGCCAGCGTCTGATAACAGCTAGAAAACTGCTCTAGGCATTTGGCAGCGAAGGTCATCTCAATTCGGCAGTATTCCATAAGGGCCTGTTTGACCTCGTGGAGTCGCTTTTCCTCGAATTTTAAAATGCTTTCTTCGAGTAGTTTTGTACTACGCTTTACGCTTTCTGTTAGGCGCACGAGGTCATTTTGGGTTTGTGCCTAAAATAGGCTATTATGAGAGACTATGTAGTCATATCATATGATATTAAGTCAGTTTTTTTTATAAATTATGAACATAGAAAAGGACAGGTCTCAAAAGGATACATCTACTTTTTTTGTTAATTATATAGGAGGGGCAGTATCTGGACTCAATTGCTAAATAACTACTTTACTGACTCAATTGAGTTTCAGATACTGCCCCTCCATTATATAACTAGGTTATAACTTTTCCATCCAAAAAAAGTATAAAAAGACATGAATCATGTCACATGATTATAAAGATTTTTGTCCCAAAAAGACTTCATCCAAAAAAAGCATAAAAAGCATGATTTCAAAGATTTTTTCCCAAAAACATGCTTCCTAAAAATTGACTGGACCTTAATGCAAGAAAAAATGACTAGACCTTAGTGCAAAAAACATAACTTGACCTTATAACGGTCACACCTTGTGACCTTATAACCAGACCCCCTGTACAAGAGTTAGCTACAGTCGTAGAAGGTCTAAGCCTTAAGGTCTAAAGACTCTAGGGTAAAACAAAATACGAAATGGTTCAAAACTTACCAATTGGCTAGTCGTTTTGGCTTTGGTAATTGCATCAATTTTCTTCTTCTCTTTGTTTCTATCGGCTTCGAACTTCTTCAAGTCAGCCTTATTATATTACAATTAGTATTCTATTACAATTACCAAAGGTTGCGTTTTAAATGGCCTAGAGGGAAATGTGGTAACATACCCTTGCGTCTTTGCATTTCTTTCCATAGTCCGTCAGAATGGTCAACACTTTTGAGTCGATTTGATCAATCTAGAAAAAATGCCTTAATTCCCATTTTTATATTACAAAAGAATAATGATGCAACATCATTTATGCATAATCTTGTTTTTTTAAATTACACTTTGTTGAACTCATGCTACAAGCTCGGCTTCTGGAATCTTTGAACAATTGTTCAAAAATTTTATAAGGTATATTTATACCTAAAAACGTATAACAAAAAAAACTTTAAACGATGGCATAATTTTGTAAATATTGTGAATGGGGACCGTAGTGTACATATCAGTTGCAAGCAGTGTGAATAAAAGCATTGAATTTTATGAGAGCATCAAAGTTTAAAAGCCGAGATCAAATAAATAGTGGCTTACATAAGCTTGCCGGTAATCTTGAACATCGGACATATGTTTCCCGAATGAGTCGAGTCCGGCTTGCATAGATGGCAAATCCTTGACGGCACATTCGACGGAAATGTGCGCCAATTCATCTCCCCGATCCCGGATTTTTGCCTGTTTTCGGTTTACACTTCCCATTTTGTCACACATTGAGCCCAAATACTTTTCCGCCTTGTCAATCGCATCTGTACAGACGCGAGACTGAACATCCCTAAACAATGAATGGTACTCTTCAGACCCTAAGATAAACGAGAAAAAATCTACTTAGGCTGAGCGCTATATGGTGTAACTCACACGTGCGTGGTTATAACTTGATTCTACCGAGAAAATCTCCAACTCAAACCCGAAACCCTATTTGTGTCACAATTATATCACACCCTAGTATGTTAACCATGAAAGCAGAACGGGGAAAATAAAATATGATCCTTGTTGTTGAAACCACTACGGTGCGATGTTTAATGCAACTAAGATTGATGTGGGAGTTTGTAGTCAACTACCACATCAATCTTAGTTGCATTAAACTTCGCACCGTATTGGTTTCAACAACAAGGATCATATTTTATTTTCCCCGATGAAAGCATATTTCAAAGTCTGCTTTCATGGTTACCAAACTAGGGCCCCATACTCGACGTATTTTCATTTCAGTTTCGTGGCCTAATTTGCAAAAGACTTTGTAAATTCCGCAAATTTTCCATTAAAGGACATTTTGATGCCCCCTAAAGTTATGCCGACAACAAATTCAATTTTATATTACCAATTGGCCAAAAAAAGAAGGTTGTCCCAAAGCACGTGAGAGTTAATATTGACAACATGAGGCACATAAATCTAAGCAAATTAAAATTGGAAAAATATTAGTAGAGTAAGATCTACTGCCGAAAGTTTTCGGATATTTTCTGCAATTTTGTAAAAAAAACGCTTTTCATGAAAAATTAATTTTCATATATTTTTGCTAACTTTAACAGGACATTCACCTAGGTATTTTTCGATTACAGGGGGGTCTGGTTATAACTTATAAGGTCAAGCCCCAAAAAATGACTTGACCTTAATGCACTCCAAAAAATGACTTGACCTTAG
>SCLG01000169.1:0-40884 GCA_004367875.1 Oikopleura albicans | reverse complement strand
GACCTTAGTGCAAAAAAAAATCCAAAAAGATATGATTTCTAAAAAAAAACTATTACCCGTGTCGTTCAAAACTTATATGTCGAGTTCTAAATTTAAACCCAAAAAAAGTGAAAAAACAGACATGATTTATCTTGAAAAAAATGACTTGACCTTAGTGCAAAAAAGATGACTTGACCTTATAACGGTCACACCTTATGACCTTATAACCAAAACCCCCTTTTCAATTTAAAATATGATGTTCAAACAGATCTAAAAAAATCTATACGGCTGTTTTTGTAAAATTCTTTTGGGCACATTCAAATGAATAGAAATGGACCATATCATATGGTTAAAAAATATAGTTCAAAAGTCTCACATAATTGCGGCCATTTTGCTTTGTTTCAAATACAATTAACTAAATTTATAAATTTAGGGTTCAAATTGTGCAATGATAGGTAAGCTAGACATATATATAATATACCGGATAAGCCACCAAATTTGGTACAATACCAAGCAATTATTTTCGTTTGTAATTGACTGGTTATCTAGTCACATTTTCAAGTAGGAGAGGTAAATACTAGGCATACAGTAAATTACTGTCAGTAATGCTTAAAATGATAAATATCAATCAATTTGAACCCTAGTTGATTATCAACACGGAAACATGGAAACCCTAAGGGCTAACTACATGTTCTGTTTGACGACGCCAATAGCGAAAGGCGTCATGGCCATTAAGTCTGTGTTGTCCCTACAATTATCAAAAATCATTTATGCTTAAGCAAATTAGATGATCGTAAAAAACTCAAATGCAAACCGAGCTTATTTGCTTCGTGAACCTTATTGTTACAGGAAGTCTTAATCCAAAAAAAAATCGTAAAAAGACATGATCTTAAATAGTTTTTCCCCAAAAACATGCTTCTCAAAAAAACTGATTTAACCCCCGCTGTACACTTTCAAAAGACTTTATAATAAGACCTTTTTCGTTTTTTCCCAAACAAAATTGACCGAAAATAAAATGAATTGCATTACAACTGGTTTGGTCTTATAACAAACCCTCCATGTAACTTTATTAAACAAAAGTGAAGTATTAACTATTCAGAGATAAAATATTAGCCAGGCTTACATGAGTAAATTCCTTCGATTGCAATAAAATTAGAAAAAAAAAGTCACTTACATTGCTGTTATATTGGACGCCATGGTGGTAATCTAAAATGGATGATTCAGTAAATTACTGGATGATTATCATTTTTCAACATATGCTATACACAGGGTGCACAGTTATCTTGCGAAAATTGCCGCTCATACGGTTGTCTTGCAACTTTTCATGATTTTGTTTTTCGGGACTTATAATAATTATATTATATGCAATGAGCAGTTATCTTGCGAAAAAATTATATCTTGAGACTTTTCAAGGACCAAGTTCGCAAGATAACTGCGCACCCTGTGTATAGTACATGAGCAATGATTATAAAAACCATGACACAATCCATAGACTCTATGGCATAGAGCTTATATATATTTATATAAATACAGTCCTTACTCTCGATACGGACACTTTCTTCCATAAAGGACGGTTTTTGTGAAAAAAAAGCCCACAATAGACCCCAAAATAGACGAAAATGGACACTTTATGACAATTCACCCCAATACGGACGCTATTTTCGAGAATCAAAAACGTTCGTATTGGAAGTAAGGACTGTAGGTAAATGTATATTTATATATATAATACATGTTTTGCGGATAATACCGTCCTCGTCAAAAACATGTTCGTCAAATAAAAAAAAGTCGTCAAAAACATTTCGAAGACAGGATATTTTTGGCAAAAAATGACCGGCCACCGTGGGGGCGAAACTATAAAATGCTCTATCCGCATACTCGTCATGAAGCGTAAAGGGACTTTGTCATGGTTAGAGGCCAATAAATAACAAGACACGTCATATTTTTTTACACACGTGACATCGCGTGATAACTTTTATTATTTTTTTCATTCACAGCGCTACCCTAAGAGTTAAATGCGAAGGCGTATATAACCAGCACATTTACGATAAAACAATAAAAAGCCAAAATAAAATAGAATTAACAAAGAAAGTTTATTTCTATGCGATTATTTTTTGTCTCTTTTTTTTCTTAAAATTTAATTTGGAAGAAATCGATCTATCAAAAAGCAAGATGTACGTTTTCAAAAGTCGGTCAGTTAACATACTCATTCAAAGTGTGGTAGATTAACCTCCAGTACTCGAAAAAAACAGAGGAATTTGGAGTCAAGGCAGAAAAATACTTCAAAGTCGATCCAAAATTAAAAAAAGGAGTTTAGGAATTAAAAAACGATTACTGTTAATTGACTAATTTTTTTATATAAACAAATATTATATAAAGGAAAAGATTTACCTAAAGAGCGGATTTTTTTCTAGAACATTCCTAATGAAGAACGCGCAAGCTATAAATGTTTTTCGAGATTGTACAGTCACAAACGCTCACAAGTCACCGTGTGCCCAAAAAAGCTATCGTACGTCACAGTGACGTCTTGGACACCATGTATTTTTTCCCATTCAAAAATGGGAAAAATTCGAAAAAGGGTGCTTTCAAGCGAATTTAACGCCTACGGTGCGCTAGAGAGTCAATTTGGCGCCAATCCCACGAGTTAAATATTTGTGGCCTCCCGCCGAAACCAACATTTTTTTTTATTCTTCTTGGCAAGTGATACAAAAAAAAACTTGTTCGTACGCGAATATGAACGTTAAGCTAAATAAGATAGGCTCTAGATAAAAACAGAACTTTTTTTGCCGGTGTTTGTAATTTTTTAAACAAGGACGGAAAAAACACAAATATCACGGTGAGGGCGGCGAACCGAGGCAAAATTTCGAAAATTCTCGAAAAGCCACGCCGCCCAGATGCAGGCGAACCACAAGGCAGCTACATACGAGACATGTACCTACATACGCATTTTTACATACATTTACACGTAAGTACATGTGCAGCTGCCTGGGCGTGATGTTTTTTTATAAAGTGTATAGTTTGAGCGCAATTTGATTTCTGTCAAATTACGCCAATTATACCAATTTATTTTCTTAAAGTTGACCGAAGGGATTAAATCGATTTTTTATATAAATTAGCTTTTTTTCAAGATATAAAATATGTTTATGACGTTTTATAGACGGCAGAATAGGACGCAAAAAACGGAATTTTCGCAAAATTCCCATATAAAATTGACCCTCTGCCGTCATAATTTTTTGGCTAATTTCAGATCAACTTTGCATTAATTTACCAAACCATAATTTGATGTTTTTAAAAAGAGAAGGAGTAAATATAATTAACGATCACTCGGCACTAGGAGAGGGGACACCGTACAACATTCAAAACGGATAAAAAAAGTTGCGAAAGGCCACAAAACATATTTTTTGAAATGTGACATTTTGAACTTATCCAATGAAGCGGCTTTTTAGTGGATTACAATATTTATGTTGAAGGATGTTTAATGCCTTTTAAAGTGTTAGGGTCATTTAAAAGCCTTTTATCGTTCACTTTTGATGGCATATTATTCACCATATATATTATCCAGACAAAGTGGGTGAAAATGGATGTGGGGCGCCCAAGAGCATTAAATATTGAATGCGTGGCGCTATAAGGTAGATCACAAAATTTTATCCACCGTGTGCTGTTAACACATATACCGACCTTAAATGGATTTAAAGGGGAATTTAAATACGAAAAAGAACCCTGTTAAGAACTTGTCGTTAAAATTTATCCAAAATGCGTAGGTTTTCAAAGCATGTTTTTGATCTTTCTATTCTCGGGTTGATAAATTTTTATGCATTTTTTTTGTGACTAAAAGTCAAAAACTAATTGAACAATTCAAAAGATATATATGTATATAGTTGAAAAAACAAATAAAAATTGTGAGCGACGTCAAGTACGCGAGATTTGTTATAAATGAGCCCTTTCTTGGGGCATCGATACCAAACCCAATGTACTCGCCCTTTTTTCATTTATGATAGGTTCGAAGAAAATGAATCAGCTAAAAGGGTGTCTAGGAATTGTGCGAATTAGAAAAAAACGGTGAATCACAAAAAGTATAATAGCTTTTTAAAATAATAATTAAAGGAAAGGAGAAAAAAGTGCGCTAAGATTAAATCACCCCACAAGCGCACATATAATTAATCTTTCTGATGTTAACATAAATGATAGTAAAATTGGGGGTTGTTGTTTTTTTTAAAGAGAGTAACACAAACACCACACACACGATGTAATTATTTTTTTGGTATTTTTGATAATGATCGGCAAACTGTCAAGAACTCTTTTCGTCCAAAATACTGACTGTTAATGACAAGTGCAATTTCGTTCATGTTTTGTTCAAGATTGAAAAGCGTCATTTTTTTGGTGTTTTTATGCTAACGGTTCGGTTGTAAAATTGAACCAATAAGAGCACTCTGGTTACGATGGTGTTACTGATGGTGTTTCTTAATCATCCCTAATTTCGATGTGGTTGTTTTTTGTCTAAAAGTGTCAGATTTTTTTTTATTTAATTTTTTTTGTCACATGTCACGTGTTCCGTTGTAATTTGAACATAACACGTGATAGTTAATCGTGTCATAAATGTTAATTGGAGCCGGTGAAAATCGCGAAAGACAAGATTCAGCAAAATCAGGCTTAACGCGACAAAATCATCAGCACCAATTGTCATGTGACTGGAGAGTCCGTTAAAGATGGAAAATGTTTATCGCATCATATGATGTGAATATGTGAAATAAATGAAAGACGAATATTATTCAAGAGTGGCCATGAGATGATCATTATCAAAAAAGGTTTCTGAGTTTTTTTTTGCTTGGATAGCGGATGAGCGCGCTATTGCTCATTAGATAGTAAACATTTTTTTTTTGAAATAATTTTATATATTTTTTCTTGCGATTGTTGTTGGTTGTCACATGCACACAAGTTTATTCTTTAGCGTCGTTGGTTTTAGACTGGCGGTCACCTCCACGGTCGGCACGGTCACCACCACGGTCGGCACGGTCACCACCGCGGTCAGCACGGTCACCACCGCGGTCAGCACGGTCACCACCACGGTCGCCGCGGTCACCGCCACCACGTCCGCGGTAAGATCCACTAAAATAAAATATAACTTATTTGGTACAGCTTGTAATAACATGCCCCGAGCATCAGTTTACTAGAATCCTCGGTTGCAGGGATTATTTTATTTGAGGTGTATTTATCTGTAATGCTATACTGCAAATGCAAGCCACATTCATTCTAAGGTCAAGGTCAAAAACCTGACTTGACCTTAATGCACTTTGAAAAAACTGACTTGACCTTTTAACCAACCAGAAATTGTTTTCCACAATAAGACCTTAATGCTGGGAAAAAGTTAAATTTTTTACTTAACATTTGATTTCCCCCAAAAAATTATGGTCTTCATTCAAAAAAAAAAACGTAAAAAGACATGATTTTAAAAATTTGCCTGAAAAAACTGACTTGACCTTAGTGCAAAAAAAAAACTGACTTGACCTTATAACGGCACAAATGGCTGACCTTATAACCAACCCCCCTGTAGTTTAATTTTTCAACCTAATGATATCACGAAAAAACACAGAGGTAGCGTTTTTCAGCTTGTCGGGAAATTGTGTTGAAACAGTCGCCTAGATTATAGTTAAAGTTTTTCTAGTGACTCAGAGTTAAGAAACTACGCAGTTTCTGATTTTTTTTAAATTTTGACCCCGATGTACCGGAAAAGGTCGGCGTAAAACACCAAAAATTTTGTACGAAAAAATAGTCTTTCAAAAAAAATCTCATAATACAGTTTTATTAAAGAAGACGAACCCGACCTTAGTGCAAAAAAAAAACAGCAAAGCGGTGCTAGTTCTATATCGAGCCCAATAAGTCATTAGTTGTCATTGTATGATTATCAGACTAAGATTTTTTTTGTCAACAAAACTTTTATTGGATAAATGAATGAATCGGCACGCAAAACAATGACTGCTAGTAAATTCATCGTGGCCTTGCCCTGGGCCCTCCAAAAACGCGTTTAAACGCCAGCTCAGGCTCAACTAAAACGGTCCACAACATGAGTCACCCAGAGTAGAAAAATGATGGTTCAACGCACACACTCTTCGAAAACAATAAAACAAAAAACATAAGATTTATACAACAATAGAGGTCGTAATTTGAAAGAAGAGAGATCATCATTTTTGTGTTTCGCGTAGAAAAAAAACAGGCGGTAAAAAAGTACTCGAAATCAAATCACAAAGGAATTTAACAAAACACAGGATGATTTTGCGTCTGATAAGGATATTATTTGCGCTAACAGTCAGAGAAGTATTTGCACAGTCTAGATGTTTCGACCTTTCAATAACAAATTGTACCCATTGTTTAAATACGGCACCGGAATGCGCGTGGTGCGCCGAACCCCCAGTAAATACCGGAGACGATTCCGCCACAACTTACAAGATTAGGTGTGGTACAAAAGACGAACTTGTGGGGAGTGGCTGTCCAGATCCGGATATTGTCGACAGTCCGTCAAGATCCGGTTGTAAATATATCATACATGTATGTAGATTTTAAAGCAATCTTACAAAAAGTAGTTTATCGGTTTTAGTTTGAATATTTTTTTTTGACGTGAAATAGGATTTTTTTTCGGCCGTCAAAAAAGATTATTATTTTATTATGGCAACATGTCTATGTGACATTGTCTGACGCTCCCTAACAGGATGAGTCAACCAAAGTTTTTTTTATTCAGTTTTGGTAAAGTTCAAACTTTGAACACTAAATACAGAAGGTCGTCGAAAAAACTACCGAACACTGACTAACAAACAATTTTGAAAATTTACTATAATTTGACTTTTTTTTATTGTATGAAGTATAATTACATAAAATTAGATATAAATCGACTTTTATGTGGCAAACACCCGTATACCAAAAACTTTGATTATTTTCAAATAAAATCAAGAACGCTATTTCCAGTTTTGTTACCGACCCTTATTAGGCGCAATACATTTTAAGGACAAATACAGAGTAATTGATGACTCTGTATTGTCGCCCTTTGTGGACGAGCCCTGTACTTAAATTAAAACTCATAAATAATAAATATTTCAACCGAAACTTAGCCAAAAAGTAGTAATTGAAGGAAATAGTAAAACAATTTCGCCCGAAGAATTTCATGTTACGCTGAGACGCGGTCAACCGATTAGTATTAATGTTGCCTTCACGCGTCCGGCAACATACCCTGTCGACATGTACTACGTTATGGACTTATCAAAATCCATGAGAAATGATTTAGATAATTTGAAAAAATTGGCCGAAGAAATAGCCGAAAAAATGAAAAACGAGACGGATGATCAATTTAAAATTGGACATGGCTCATTTGTGGACCGGCCAGTTTTACCTTTTACAAAAGAATTTCCTATTCAACTCAAAAATCCGTGCGCTGCCAATAATGGAGTTTGTGAAAAAACATACACCTTTCATAATAATCTAGCCGTGAGTATTTTTTTTATTACACCAGGTGCCCTGTTATGTTTCAACACGTTAATTTTCAATTTTCCCCTTCGTCCCATTATCTTTCATTTTTTTTTTGCAAGTTTTTTTTCCGAAATAAATATCGTCGAAAAATACGTCGAAATCAGTCCAGACACTTTTAATGTGTAAAGCACTGCGCCGTTATCCTTCGATTTTCCATTATCTATCATTTGTTTTCAATTTGGTTTAGAAAGATTACGACGCACCTAGTGTATATACATTTTTGGGCACCGACTAAATTGGTATCATTAAGTTTTGGTCGAACGTANCGAAAGTGTAAATGTAATAAAACCGAATTCGACGCAAATTTTTACCAAATATTGTCATATATATACACGTTAATATTTCGCTGGTCGAAAGTGGAAACGGAATAACTCAGAATTCGACGCAATTTTGCGTCGAATTCTCTTTTATCCATTTTGACCTTTCAGCCTATTATACTTTCGACCAAAAATACATGATACCAATTTTGTTGGTGCCCATTTTTGCTACTAGCTTAGTCGAAACTGATATCATTCGACCTAAAAACCGATAAATAAAAATTGATTTAGCTTACTGGAGATCACAACAAATGGACCGAAGTTTTGAAGAAAACAAACGTATCGTCAAATCTTGATCCCCCAGAAGCTGGTTTAGATGCAATTCTCCAGGCAACTGTGTGTAAGGATGAAATTCAATGGGGAAAAGGACGTTTCCGTATTTTAATCTATTCGTCTGACAACGCATTTCATGTATCAGGTGATGGCCTAATCGGTGGCCTTTTTACTCCCAATGACATGGCATGTCACATGGAAAGACCAAGTGGTGATAAAGCCGAATATTCAAAAGCAACCGAAATGGACTACCCATCTATTGGTCAAATTAACCAAGTTATTCAGGCTGAGGGTTAAATATGAGACACGAAATCACATACAATTTTTTTAGTAAAATGAAAACTAAATTTCAGGCATCGTCAGTCACGATTCATGACTTAATAACTGATGACATGATATATTGTCATATAGAAAATTCGATTCAATGGAAGAATCCAGTAAAAATTAGCAATTAATCAAAATATTTTAATTTAGTTCACAATTAAAAAAAAATACCGACTTCTACTAGTACCACAAAATCGGAACAGTTCTTAGAAATACGAGATGCATTAAAGGTTTGAATTAAAAACACTGTTCTTATTGTTCGCTTTAATGAATCGGAACCGTACAGGGAGTCGCCAAATAAGGATCTGTTTCATGTTTTGAAAAAAAACGATCCTTATTTGGCGACCCCGTAGCTGAGATTATGTCAGAAGTCCAACATGATTTTACATCTCATTTTGTGAATAACCCTCTGACTAGGATAACCAAATTTCCGTTGTTTTTGCAGTAACAGAACCAGTTCAAACAATGTACACAAACCTAGCCAAGATGCTACCTCAAGCTGTTGTTGGTGAACTAACAACAGATTCTTCAAATGTCGTCGAACTCATTGTGGAAGAGTATCGGAAATTAGCGAAAAAAGCAAATTTAAAACCAGATAAAGTGCCAAGCTTTGTTGACGTTAAAGTCTTTGCAACATGTACTGAAGACGGAGAAGAGCTTCAAGACGATAAATGTATCGATGTTGATGCCGGTCAAACAGTAAGTCACATAAATATTGTTTGAAAATTGATTTCCGGTAACAGATAATTAATTTAAAAATTAATAATAGTCAATTTGTAGTTCAGAAACACGTAAAATTGAGGATCACTCCCTTAATATAATTGCATCCAAAAATACCGTAACATACAATGATTGGACGCGTATTTGAATACGTAATATGAGTATACTGTATTACGTATTCAAATGCGTGTCCAATCATTGTATGTTACTGTATTTTCGCATGGAATTATATTTGTGTAGTGATCGTCAATTTTACGTGTTTCTGAACTATAAATTGAATATTATTAATTTTTAAATTAATTATGTGTGTTATACTGTATACTGTATATACATATTACAATGTGTGACACTGTTTGTTAATCGAAAACGGTATATTTTTATGGAATTATATTGCTTAAAACGATGGTGAATTTTATGTGTTGGTTCACCTACAAACTCAAATAAGTTCCTTTGCAAAGCATGCAATTAAAATTCTATATTAACTTATATCATTAGGTGAACTTTCGAGTCGAGTACACATGGAACGGTGACCTTGACCCTGAAAAATTGTGTGAAGATGTCGACTCAACACTAGCCGTATTTGGTATGGACGCCGAAACGCGCGTAACGCTTAGCTTTATATGTGACTGTGATTGTCGAAATGAAAAACCAAGCTTTTTTCAATGTGGCAATAACGGTACATATAACTGTGGGGTATGTGAATGTGGGGATGGTTTCTCCGGTGACACATGTAGCTGTGAAATTTCAAGTTCAAGTTTACTCGATTACCGATCGCAATGCATACCGGAAGGTGTAAGCGCCAGCGATGGGGAAGTTTCCCTGTGTAACGGAAAGGGATCCTGTGGATGTGATGGAAAGTGTCTCTGTATACATTACGGGGAAACACGACAAGTTACTGGTGATTATTGCGAATGCGACACCGATGTATGCCAAAAAGGCGAAAACAATAAACCTTGCTCGGGGCAGGGCAGTTGCAATTGCGAAACTGGTGAATGTGAGTGCAAGCCCGGCTGGGAAGGAGCTGATTGTGGCTGTGAAATTAGGAAAGAGTTATAATTAATAATCATTAACCATAGAAATTATTTAATCGAATGAGTAAACTTCAAGTTAAGTTCCTCAAGAATGATCATCGTATAAATTGTATAGAGCCAAGAATTATAAGAATATAAGACCAACATGAATAAAGAAGTTTTTGAATAAAGTTAAATAAGCCGAAATTTTAGACCAATTGGACCTCATTAGATATGTTACAAACATGTCTAAAAAGACAAATTCGTCCGATTCACCTTTTCTAACTAGAACATTATTCATATTAGACGTTCTTCAGCTTGTATTTGAATTGATACATGAAAGAGCTACAGGAGCATTTTTGAGAGTTATTTATAATTAAGATAAGTTATTTATTATTAAGATAATGTCTGATGTTAAAATTATCACCCAATTTAAGTACCGCGAAATGCATGTATGATGGAAAATCATGCAACAACGCAGGGCGATGTGTTTGTGGAATGTGTCAATGTAACACTTTCGAAAATGGAGATTTTTACAGTGGGGATCAATGCCAAGAGCTTCATAACTCATGCCCACAAAGTGAACCATGTGCAAAATGTCTGGCTGGAATTATCTATAATTCGACAGATACGGTTATAACTGATACTAATTGTATTGATCATTGTGAAGCTTTCGCCGGCATGGAAGTTGCCGACGATCACTCCAAGCTAACCATCACAAACAGGAAATTGGTTAGATCTTTTTTTTCGAAAATATACCAAGTATCCCAGTTATAATGTTCGCTTTTAGCTCCTTTTACATATAAAAGCGAGCATTATAACTGTGGGAGTACACGGTATAGTCTCACACCCCCAAACGAGCACCCATTCCATGTATCTCATTATGTGAGTTTTATTTGATTTTTTTCACGTTTAATATGGTTTCAATTAAGAGTGTTATTCAATATAACAAAATATACACTTCAAATTGAAACCATCTAAATAACCATCAAAAACGTCAAAAAATATTGGGGGCCTCTATTCGAAAAAATAGTATTTTCTCGATCAATAAGGCAAATTTGCGAAGAAAGGATATGAGTTGCGAAATAACGGTTCCTAATGTGTCTCTTACTTTCATTACATTAAAAAATTATCGTTTCTTTAAAAAAATGACAACCAATTAATAGAGACTCACATATAACCGAAGATGACTTGACTGACGACGGTTATGCCTCATGCGAGACCCGAGACGCCCAAAACTGTCTCATTACGTTTTATATGAAATCTGATAGGAGTACGGCGGCCCGTGAAAATGAAGCCAAAATGATGATGGTACTTGGACAGCGTAACTGTTACAAACAAAACCTATTGGTCATATTTCTTTCCATTTTTGGTGCTATTTTATTCATAGGACTTTTGATCCTGTTATTCATTGCGCTTTTCAAATACTTTTGGAGAAGGCGTGAGTTGGAAAGATTCAATGAAAAACTCCAAAAAGGGGAAAATATCGTCAACAGTGGCGTCAATCCACTTTTCAGAAAACCGGAATCAACACACAATCCCAACCAAGTTAATGAAACTACCGGCTTACTGCAGCGAACCGGGTCAACAAATTGAAAAACGAACATTTGTCCCTGAAATTCCATACCGAATTCGCCCAAAAAATGATTTTTGTGACACTTTTCATGTGATTCCTCTGATCGAACGTTTCACCCTCAAAATTGAAAAGACCGTGTTTTTTAGGAATTTTTAACAAACTAAAGATTTATAAAGAAAAATTCTGAAATTGTTTTTTGAAATCCGAATTAAGTCAAAAAAAACACATGTTAAAATCTTGGGCGACGTTTGTTTCATAGACAGATTTGATAATAGTACAATTTATAATTCTTAAACAACTATCTGTATTACATATGTGCTATCAATTACGTAACTGTTACAGCATACAACTTGTATAAATGCGTTTTGAATAAAGAACAATCATAAATTATTTGCGTCTGTCTTAGCTTCAAGTGGAAAAATTTCAAACTTACTGACGGTTATAAAGCTCTTAAAAAAGTGTAAAAAGACACTATTTTTATCGGAAAAAATGTTGACCAAAAACTGTAACAGACATGAATTCTTCGGAGAAAATGTTGCGGGCGGTTCTTCACGAGTAAAAGACTCAATACTGGGGGTCGCCAAATAAGGTCGGTTTCGTGTTTTGAAAACCGACCCTTATTTGGCGAAGCCAGGATAAGCCCATTTCATTACTGATACTGTATGAAAAAAATATCAATACTTTTAAGACTAAATTTGAGGTTAAAAACATTTTAAATTAATTATTTTGACACACGGACAACAAAAATTAGTATAACATATCCGAAAGAATCAATGATAAAATCAGAACCCTTATTTGGCGCAATAATATTTTTATCGGAAAAAGCGACCCTTTTGTATACATACATATGTACATTTTATATGTACATTTTTCAGGAATCGGTCTTCACCGGTTAACCAGAAATAAGGATGGTGTGATATTTAAATTTATGACAACGAATGGAACACTTGCATAAAACCTGCTAAATGCGTCTTGCAATTTTTTTGTTCGATATAATTGCGAAAAACTTACCGTCCACGTGAGCCTCCTCGGCCGCGGCCCCGTCCACGGTAGCCGCCACGACCGCGGCCTCGACCACGATATCCTCCGCGTCCTCGTCGAGGTGGGCGGTCATCGCGATCTTCGTCATCGCCTCGTTTGCGATCATCGCTATCTTTGTCATCACCAGACTCGTTGCCTATTTTATGATACATAATTAAACTTTTGTCAGCTGGTGAAGTTGTATAATTGTATAGACTTTATTCAAAATATTGGAAATATAACATTCGCAAAACAGACCTCGCGGGGACAATATCTTATTTTATATCTCCATTGATTTATCAATTTTAAAAAACTGCTTATTGTGAATTAATCTTACAAAAAATACGTTTAAACGCTAAAGCGGGTTACTACCAGGCGGGTATCAAAATAATACATGTAGTTCAGTGCTACAGTTAAGATATAAATATAAGACTTACCAGGTCGTCGACGTCTTGGTCGTCGTCGTCGATTTTTAGGAGTATCGTCGCCGTCGCCGACTTCCTCTCCGGACTGGTCGTTCTTATCGTCTGGTTTTTTATTTCTGGTGAAACTTGAAAAAATAAATTAGATTTTAATCGAAAATTATCTCTGTCGTTTTTCCCTCACAAAATTTTTTTTTTCATTTTGAGTAACTTACGTCCGAAGCTTGTAAAACTTCAGTTCAAACCAACCACAAAAAATGGTTAATTTTCACTGGCGTAATTTAATACTTTGTTAAAATTTTTGGATAAATTAATAAATATAACAAGATTTTTTAACGTGGGCTCTACTGTATACGATATACAGAAGAGCCCACAGTAACCCGGATTGGGTTTACTTTTTTGATTTTTGTATACTTCTTACCTTCCTTTGGTTCGTTTTTGGCGTTCTTTCTTGTCTTTTTGTTTATCGTCGGCGTCACCGGATGACTCGTCTAAAAACCAAAAATTGTAAAAAAAAATTATTCAAGATAGAAAGTTTGGCTCACCGTTGTCATCGTCGGTTTTGCGATCTGATCGGTCGCCCCGTTGGTATCGTCTACGGGGTCGTCGGTATCGTCGACGATCTGGCGCGTACTATAATAATGATTAAAACATGCAAACATTAAAAAACAAATCAGAAAAATTTGAGTAAAAAAATTGATGTTAAAAAACTGGTTTTTATTTCTCACCTTAGAGCCTTCGACGGCAGCTCCATCCGGACCGGTGACGTTTGCCGCCTCGTTGCCCTTTTGGCCTTCGACAACGTCAAAGACGACTTTTTCGCCGTCGCCGACGGAGCGCAAAAACTTTTTCGGGTTGTTTTTGACGATGGCGGTTTGATGGACAAAAACGTCCTCGTCGGTATCGTCACGGTGAATGAAACCGTACCCGTTTCGCACGTTGAACCATTTTACTTGGCCAGTTACTGAACGTGCCAGAACCTTTCGGTCCACCTAAAGTTAATTTTTTTCTCGTTGGGTACAGATCTTGATATAGATTTTGGCAAGACCTCATAAAAAATATTCTGGAAAACAATCAAAGTAACACAATTTCGTGTAGAGCACATTAATCATTTAAAAAAATTGAAATTATTGTTCTGACAATTCTTAAAAGAATTTTCAAATTCAAGTTTCCATTAGGGAATTGTGAGGTAGCTTTTTAGGGTGTATCAAACTTACTATTCGTTTCGGGCACATACCACAATATCTATTTTGTTGTTTTTGTAATTACGAGACAATGAAAATTGGGAGAAAAATATAATTATATATTTCCTCCTAATTTTCTTGGCTGGTCATTACAACAAACCTCCATTGATAGATATTATTAATAGCCTATTAAGGATATACTTAATAGCTATCAATGGAGGTTTATTGTGATGACCAGCCAAGAAAATTTAGAAGGAAATTATAATTATATTTTTCACCCAATTGTCCTTGTCTCGTAATTACAAAAACACTATATAGCCTTTATGAATTGAGCTCCATAAAAATAGTTGTTTTCATACAACAAAAAAGGTTATCCCAGTGTTTTATTTTTTACATAAAACATACGGTGATATATTTCCTTCGGTCATAATATAACAGGATGTTGGGCTAATAATGTAATTTAAAGGCAGGAGTTGAACTCATATAAAATACTGAATAACGTCTGATATGAATCAAGGAGTTTTTTTTCGGCAAATTACATTTGAATTTATTCAAAAAAGAAAACATGATTCAAATGAATTCTCGTTCATTTTTTAAAGAGTATAAAAAGAAGATGGAATTGGTCGGCAACAGGTTAACTAATTCATTTTATTGTATAAAATATCTTATCTTAGACCTCATTCAGGTTGTATTTTATACAAATACAAAACGTCCCAATTTACACTGTTAGCGTAAAATACAGTTACCAAAATTTGGTAACCAAATGTTATCATGGTTTTCGGAGTATTTTTAATTTGTTCCGTGAAACATAAATATCCATCAATTGATAACCAAGGTAGTTTAAATTGAATTTTAATGGTAAGATATATAATTGATCATATTTTAGTATAATGGTGAATTTTTGGTCAAATCATCCTCCCGAATATGATCTTATAACGTACGGCATAAAACTAAAAAGTGTCTTCTATTATTACCCAAATTCAGAACACAAATTTTTTTCTGGGCCCAATTTACGGCTCCTAAAATTCGATGATTATTACTCAAGTGGTGTTTGAATCATGCAAAATCAGAAAAATCGGATGCTGACCCATGCTGCTGTTAACCTTTATTTTTTGTTTGTTTGAATTTTTATTTTCATTATCCAGTTTTACCGGTTCATTATCTGTTGGTTCGGTTTTGACGCTTTGCTTTGGTTCCTGATCCGTTTTACCCTCATTAATCGTGACCGTTTTCGGTTCCGTTTTTGGGTCTGGTTTTGCCGGGGCCGGTTTTTGATCAAGAATTTTGGGTTCAGTGGGTTTTTCTTGAGGTTCAGTTTTTTTAGGTACCACTGGATCAGGTACCTCGGTTTTGGCTGGCTTTGCAGTGTGTAAACTAGGTTCTTTTCTTGGCTAAAAAGGACTTTCAATCATGCACCGATTCATTGTAAAGAACGCCCGTCTCAAGTAAAACACAAAAAAAACTTAAAATTCAGGAAATAGGAACAATTAAACATCAAGATTATGCTCGAAAATGCATTTTTTGGTCAAAAATGAACCAAAATCGTGAAAATTGGGTTCGTACTACTACACTAGTACCGGTTGAGTTTGATGAAAATCGGCCAAGCGTTTCTAGTATACCGTGTCCGCATCTTGATAAGATGATATAAAGACCAATTTTACAATTTTATTTGTAACTGGGTACCCATTTTCCCGTCTTTATAAATGCCGCATTTAGAACGGCCACCCAGTTCAAAATAAAAGGTGAAAATTGGTTTTTATATCATCTTAAAATATGCCGACACGGAATACTAGACATGCTCGGCCAATATTATGAAACTCAACCGGTAGTTTTAAAACGGTTCTACATGAACAAAAACTTTCCGGCATCATTAATAATTATTTTATCGCAACTTTTCGAAATAATTTTGAACCCTCACATTTGTTAGAATATCATTAATCACAAAAAACGCACCTTTTCCTCAGCGTCTTTGTTGTTAATATGAGGAGCATCACCAGCCTCTTGCTTGACGTCGGTCATGGTTGATTGTTGTTGTTTTTCGTTGATGTTGTTGTTAATATTAAGATGGTAGTTGTTACTCAGTTGTAACGCGTGGTGTTCTTAAGATGTTGTTTTTGGTCCCTTTATGGATTGGGACAAGATGGTATGATCCCGGCTACAGAGAGCCCTTGCTCTAAAAATACACGAAAAAATTAATCGCCGTTTTCCAAGAAAAAATGTGCGGACAGTTGAAACCAGTGTTGTCAATTCGCGTTGGGGCATTGGGGCGTACCAACCCAACGCCAGCGCGATTTTGAACAAGCGTAAAAAGACATGATTTTAAAGATTTTTCTCTCAAAAAAGACATGAACTTATATCTAAGGAAAAAACGGCAACATAGCTGAGGCAGTCTTATAACAAAAAGTGCCACTTAACTGCGCAGACAGGGTAAAACTGCAACTTAACTGCGCAGTGCGTAGACGGCCAAGTGTATATGTAAATGTTAAAATTTTACAATACAATGACGAATGTTAACGAAAATGACGAAATATTACATTACTGCAACTTAACTGCGCATGTGGTTATTCACCCTGTAGGATGCGGGTTAAATATTTTTTAGCGCCGACCTTTGTGCCCAAAGAAAACCAAATATTTTAAATATGTCAGAGATTCATTTTTAGGATATTTGAAGCATACGAGTGAACGAATCACGGTGTATTTCGGAACGGAATCATAAACGGGTAACACATCAGGGTGCCGGCTCATTTGGGAGAATTCGTAATGAGATAAAACAACAAAAACTAAATATGGGTAACGCCAAATTCCTGTTTGTCTCATAGTCGTACTATTCTTCCAAATAAATCGGTGTATATATCAGATGTATTAAATAAATTAGGGGCGATTTCATCACATCAGATTATTTTTGTTGTCTCTTTTTAATAAATATTTTTTAGATGTCTTTGGTTTAGAGTTTTTCGGTCATTTCGGGCAAGGCTTTGAAAAGATCCTGAACGAGGCCAAAATCGGCCACCTGAAAGATTGGGGCGTCGGCGTCCGTATTAATCGCCACAATCGTCTTTGAATCCTTCATGCCGGCCAAGTGCTGAATGGCGCCCGAAATGCCGGCGGCAATATAAAGCTCGGGGGCGACGATTTTGCCCGTCTGGCCAATTTGCATGTCATTGGGCACATAGCCGGCGTCGACAGCGGCACGTGATGCGCCGACACCCGCGCCCAACTTGTCCGCCAATGGGTATAATACTTTTTCGAAATTTTCACCGCTTTTGAGTCCGCGACCACCGGATACCACCTTGTGATAGAAGATGTTTATTTTAACAATGGTGATAGCTGGTTAACTACTGCGCGGTCTGTTTGGTTTTATTAAACGCTGCATTTTCAATTAAAAACTTGAAAATATAAATCGATCCAACATTAGGGTTTTTGTTTTCTATAAGGAGAACTTGTCATGAAAATGGGCCTTTTGAAGAATTTTCAAAAAATAAGGAGAATTTGTGTAAAAAAAAGTGATGCGCAATCGAAATTAAAAAAAAAACACGAACGCGTGCACGAACGTGCGGTCATTCTCACAATTTTCAGATTCTTCAAAAGCCCCATTTTCATGAAAAATTCTCCTTATATAATTTTAAAACGTTACCTTTGATGCAGCGGTCAACTCCGGTCGATCCGATTTGGTTAACTCTTGCGCAACAAATGTGACTAATGGAGATGCGTCGACGGCACTAGCGGCCTCAACCGCTGCTGGACCAGCTTCACCTTCAGCCGCCGCAAATGAAGTGCCACGAACGGTTAAAATCTGAAGAAAAACTGATACAGACTGGTCAAAATTTCCAGCAATATTTTTTTAACGATTTGGACTCTATATCTCTTGCATAAATGATTCTTAATTGAATGCTAAAAGAGCTCAAAATGTACGTGGATATTCACTCGAGTGAATAAACTCGAAATGTGTGATTAATGTAATGCATCGTTGAGTCATTTTATTTTGGATGAGTAATTTGCACTTGAAAAGATCAAGGGCGCTAATCATCAAGATGTAAAAACATGTGATTTTTAATCGTTATCTTTGATTAAATAAAATACTTTCGAAAATAAAATACTTTCACTACTATATAAAACTCATATCAGTCACATCAGCAAATACGATTGACAAGCATTCAGATGGGCTAACTATACACCCTAACTGAGAATCATTTACAGCGAGGTCTGGTTATAAAGTCAAGCTCGAAAAAACCAAAATGCAAGTGCAAGTGAAGTTTCAGAAAAAATGACTTGACCTTAAAACCATTAAAAAAAGAATTTCAAAGATTTTTTCCCAAAACACATACTTCAAAAAAAACTTGACTAGACCTAAAGTGCAAGAAAAAAATGACTAGACCTTAGTTCAAAAAAGATGACTTGAACTTATAACGGTCACACCTTGTGACCTTATAACCAGACCCCCCTGTATGGTACGGCCAAAATTTCAAATTAAATGCTACTCATCGTTTAACATGAATTCCCGCCATTATTTTGTGAAACTCACCTCTGGAACACGAATTGTATTTTAAACTCATAAATGAAGAAATCTAGCGTCATTTTTTTTTCAAATTGGTCATTTACGGGTCAAAGTGCATTTATATATATATATATATATGTATATAAATGCAGTTTGACCCGTAAATGACGAATGTGAAAAAAATTGGGCGCTAGATTTCTTCATTTATGAGTTTTAAATAAAATTCGTGTTCCAGACGTGAGTTTCACAAAAATTTATTTTTACATGAGTTTCAAAAAATCAATTTTTCCCTAGAGAAAATTTAGAAAATGGGACATAAAAAACCATTTTTGGTTGATCGGTCAACTAGTTGCAACTGCGGAAGTATTCAAATATTTCTACCTTAACTGGATCACTTGATTGGACAGTGGCAATTGCGTTTCCAGCATAAATAGGTCGTTTAAAAGTGTCTTCCGAATCAATTGCAATGACGTCACTGATTTGGTTGACGTCCATCATGGCGGCAACGCGCGGCAAAATATTTTTACCGTAGGCAGTGGCGGGTCCGACGATATGGGTTGCACCGGTCGCTTCTTGGGTCGCCTTGACAAGTGGCGCCATATTTTCGGCGACGCCACCTTTGAATTGGGCTCCAGACGCGCTGAAAACTTTGGTGACGCCGGGAACGGTGGCAACCGCATTAGCGGCACCAGTTGCGTCTTCGGCGGCAACTAAACGGAAAATACGGTCAGATAGCGGACGGTGAATATTCGCAAGAAAAGTGAAGATTGTCTCATTAAACTTTTCTTACCTAGAACAGAAATGTCGGCGCCAAAGTTTGAGGCGGCGGTGATGGCGGACAATGAAGAAGCCTGCAATTCCCCTGCGCCGTTAACTTCCGCCAGGACCAATGAGGACGCTTGTCGAAGATTTAAACACCGCGCGGCCTTCAACATCTTTACAAATCTTAACCATAAACAATATGTGCGCATTTAGCGATTTAACACTTTCTTTCTAAGTTTTCGAATAAGAAAATAATGAAGAATGATAGGTACAGAATCTGTCAGTAGGTATTGTGTAAAAAAATAATTATGAAACCACAATTTTAAGAATGCAAAAGAATAATTGGTTTATATTCATTTGGATAAAGTTTAATATTGGGGCGTTGTTACAGACTGATATAAACGATCGCCATTTTCCAGCCTGACAGAATACAAAATTTGCAAAAACGGAAAACGCGTAGATTTACATCAGTCTGTAGTGGAAAAGAATTGAGTGAATACAGAATGAGGTATAATAACGCGTTTCTCGCTTTTCTAGTTTTTAAGCCTATTAGAGCACAAAATTTCAAAAAAAGCGAGAAGTACGTTATTATACCTCATACTGTAATTGTAACCCCCTGAATAAACCGATTATATTAAACAAGGCCCATCGGTACAAAAATAGACGACAATATGAAATTCATTATCTCTTTATCGGCGAAAGTTAATCAAGCCGGTATTTTCTCTAAGAGCCTTTAAAATTTTCCGAGAAACATTAGTTTACTAAATGAACCGGTGGCCAGAAAAAGTGAAATCTCTAATAGCCTGAAAAACCTCAAATGGGGATTTTCTATCTCAATTATCCATCTATCTAAAAGTCCAAAGTAGTCATTTTTCACGTTTCCAATTCTTAAAACGCCGGTGGTGGTAGTTTGGACCGATTAAAATTATGAAAAAAAAAATGTTTCCAAAGGGCGCGGAAAAATATGTACGTCTTTAGAAATTTATACATGTTTGTAAACTGACATATTTATCACTTGTAAGCAAATTAATAGACAATTAATTGGGAAAAACATCTTTTGCGAAATTTCTGACAATTTTACTGGGCCATTTACCACTTGTCTGTGTTTTACTAGACAATAAAATTCAATAACCAAACGATTTGAGACTAGTAAGGTCTCGCAGTGCTTTTAGTGTACAGCTTAATTCAAGTTAACAAATCCAAGTGAAAAAAAAACTGTTAACTTTACAGTAACCTGTTGATGTACATGCGTATGATTATATTACAATATCGTTGAAGACAAAAGCTCAACTGTTAACTCGAGTGCTCAGTTGGTATAGTTACAATTTTTGTTAAATTATGAAGATGTTAACAAATTTTTTTTTGTGTCGAGGTTCCAAGTTCAACCCCTACTAGACAAAACAGTATGGAAAACAAAAACAAGCGAAAATGTTTACTTCCAAGAGGTCCAGCCATGAAAGCATTGCGTGAAGTCAACTTTTTCGTTACCCTTTCTCACCGCCGTTAACTTACGTGAAGGGAGCCCCTTGGCCTTTAAATGTTGAAGGTAGACAGCGGCGGCCTTCAAGCCGAATTTGACCTCTGGCGCCGGAACAGATCCACCGACCCAAAGATAAAGAACGCCACCAGTGTCCAAGAGCATTACGTCATCATCAGGTAGATCGGCCTGGCAAAAGTCTGAACACTTTTCGGATACCGAAAAGTACCCGGCTTCATTCGTGCATCTGAAATATACCGATAAAAACCATATATTCATAATTTTATCAAATTATGCACAAGTCCCAAATTGTGCCAGACTTTCAAACTGTGTACATTTTTATTAATTTTAAAAATATGCGTCTTATTAAAAAAGGGCCTAACATTTTACCCAAGAGCTCTTTCTTATTCATTAATGAAACTAAAGTTTAATTATTTACCTAAAAAGTCGGGCCTGTCGCATAAACTCGGCATCCTGTGGATATTCTGGAATTCCATATCGAACATCGGCCCCGATTCCTACCCAGAAAAAGTTTTCTGGCTCTTCGCCCTCGTTTAGGACCTGTTTCGAGTAACGCTGAAATTGAATTGGCAAATTATTGTCCATGATTTCGCCCATAATTCGAGCTTCACGGGGATCACAGCAGCGTCCAATCCACCCATAGACCATGCCGGTTCCACCGCCCGAAAACGGCACAATTAAAATATGACAAAACTCGGAATTGAGCGTTTGTGCTGCACACTCTACTTGCACGGTTCGAGTCGTGAAAATGGAACCAGCAGTTCGCGTTTGGAGAAGTACCGGTTCTTTTGCGTCCGCACCCTACCAGATAAATTTAAAGTTCGATGTCATAAACAGGGGTCTTAATCCACAAAAAATTTCTTAAAAAACGTGATTTTAAAGATGTTTTCCCTGAAGACATGCTTCTCAAAAAACTCACTTGACCTTATAACCAGTGTTGGGAGTATTGGGCGTTGGGGTGCGTTGGCCAACGTCCAACCAACGCGTTGGGAGCGTTGGTTAAATTTTATTCCCAACGTGTTAGGAGCGTTGGGAAAAATTCAAGCGTTCGCCAACGCTTGCGTTGGGCGTTGGGGGAAATTTGAAACGTTGGCCAACTTTTCCAACACTGCTTATAACGGTCTAAATGGCTGACCTTATAACCAACCCTCCTGTACGAAAGTGTTATCGTCTACAATACGGACGGATTCCCCACTTTAGTTTCCTCAGAAGATGCACAATACGCTGCAAGTAAATACTCTATGAAATGTAATCAAAAAGTAACTTGTATTCGAGACGCAAGTCAAAACGCTAGAAAAGACAGAATGAGAATGATTGCGTTTGTGCAAAGCGAAAAGTGATCGCTTAGCGAAACGAGAAGCGTAGGCGCATTCTAGAAATAGGGTGTGAAACANGGCACAATTAAAATATGACAAAATTCGGAATTGAGCGTTTGTGCCGCACACTCTACTTGCACGGTTCGAGTCGTAAAAATGGAACCAGCAGTTCGCGTTTGGAGAAGTACCGGTTCTTTTGCGTCCGCACCCTACCAGATAAATTTAAAGTTCGATGTCATAAACAGGGGTCTTAATCCGAAAAAAAATCTTTAAAAGACATGATTTTAAAGATTTTTTACCTGAAAGCATGCTTCTCAAAAAACTCACTTGACCTTATAACCAGTGTTGGGAGCAATGGGCGTTGGGGTGCCTTGGCCAACGTGGTTAAATTTTATTCCTAACGTGTAAGAAGCGTTGGGAAAATTCAAGCGTTCGCCAACGCTCGCGTTGGGCGTCGAGGAAGTTTGAAACGTTGGCCAAATTTTCCAACACTGCTTATAAGGGTCCAAATGGCTGACCTTACCAACTCCCCTGTACAAAAGTTTTTGGCATCACTCTTTTATAAACAAAAGTCTAATATTACCTTAACGACTTTTCGCTCCGTAATGGCTTCCCTTTCGGCCTTGGTGAACCGCTTGCCGTGGAGAATGAGGAAAGTTCCCTCAAAATGACTCAAAAACTTTTCGTCCTCTTGCTGCTGCTTCATACGAATAATGCGCAATTTATCTTGAAACATTTTCTCCAAGTTTTTCTGCAATGTGAAAGTAAAGGTGAGCCAGCCGAGTTGATTGGCATCGCGACCTTCCCAAAAGTAAACGATTACCTTGCGGATTTTTTTTTATTTGTCCAACAGGGGTTGGTTATAAGGTCAAGGTCTAAAAACTGACTTGACCTGAAATGCATTTTAAAAAACTGACTTGACCATATAACCAAGTGTAAAAAATGTTCGAGTTATGAGTGGCCTAACATTTTTAGGGAATAAAAAAAACCATTCCTCCTCTTCATCCTCAACATCGTCGTCGTCATCAACTTCTTCGTCTTCGCTGAGTTCGGGCGCGTAAAGATAACGACAAACGAAAACGTAACAATTTTGCGAATAAAATTGACCCTTTTCTTCTTCGGGTAGGTGGACAAATTTTTTACCCTCCAGAACGAAACACTTCATGGACTCCAGGTCTTCGGCCCATTCTTCGGCGAGGAGTTGAGTGTCCTCTTCGGATGCGATTTTTTGTCGCGGAATAAATAACGCTAAAATCAGAATGTCAGTATAACTTATTTTTGTCAAATAATAGGGGTGTCTTCATCCCAAAAAAATCGTAAAAAGACATGATTTCAAATATTTTTCCCCAAAAAATATGCTTCACAAAAATTGACTTGACCTTAGTGCAAGAAAAAAAGGACTTGACCTTAGTCCAAAAAAGATGACTTGACCTTATAACGGTCACACCTTGTTATCTTATAACCAGACCCCCATGTATATCTGTTCGTTACCTGACATATCGGCGGTAGCTTTGGGACGATCCGACTTGACTTGAAGTTCTTTATTCGACACAGTATCGATTGATTTCGAATAGTCAATATTAAGCACATTATCCCATCCTTTAAACTGGTGTCGAAATCCGACTGTTTCTGTGTCTTCTAGTTCTCGTGCGACTCGGACATCAACATCCGGCCTTAAAAAAATTCAGAGTTTACATATGGTCCGTTTCGGGAGTAGGGTTTTAAAATCTCTCAAATTATGAAATTGGTAAAGAAAAAAAATTTTCCGTTTTATCCACACTATTTTCCATTACATCTTTGTTCAGTATCTGTCACAACTGTGATAAAACAAAGCTTTTGAATAAAAGTTTAAATTATGTCGTAAAAAATGCGCCTCAAAAAACTGGCCTCAAAGACTTCACCTTATTTGTAGAAGTTCGGTTTTACTTCAAACTTTACATTTATTAGTACTGTACTCGATCACGGGAATTCCAATTTTTCACTTGTTCATGCGAGGTTTCGAAATTTTTGCCGGCCTTTTTTCACTACACTGGAACACGGTAGTAAGGACGTGCAAACAAAATTTAAGTAAATTATAGTTATAGTTCATGTGGGGATACGATTTGTGAATTTTTCCCCGATTTTTTTCACTAGTTCATGAAAAATTGGAATTTTACTGGTGCATCTGAGTTGGATTTTTGAAAATCTTTGAAAAAATAGCTGGTTGATATCAGTTGGATTTTTGGAAATTTTCGAAATTTACTGGCTCATATGAGTCGGAAAATTTACTGGTTCATAAGAGTTGGAAAATTGACTGGTTCATAAGAGTTGGAAAGATTTTTTTATTTTTTGATTAATATCATAAATATTAATCATGATTAATATCATTATTAATTAATAATATGACTTGAAAACTTTTTCGGTTCATATGAACGGCGAACTTTTACGTACCTGCCGGGAAGTTTAGCGATTTCAGACGCAAGTTTCCAAGCAGCAGCACGTGCCAATCGTTGCGAGTGTTTTCCAATCCAGACAAATATTTGTCCGGTACAATCGAGAATATAAACGCCCTTGGAGTCGAGCAACGACGGTAAAAGTCGCAAGTGAGGTAAAAGACTCAGTTTAGGCTGTTTTGTTTTTCGGTGATCGGTTGTGATGCGATAATTGAGCTGGGGCAATTCTAAATAACCACTGCCGAGACACACTTTTAGGGTTATATTTTTATTATCACAAAGTAAAAAAAAGTTCAGACTTCTGGATTTTGATAGACGTGACTTTCGAACCACAAATTTTTAATTAAACTTTTCAAAATCCAAATCGCTTATAATTTACAACTTATAGACACCGATAGATATCAGTAAAAATGTATTTTAAACGACACCGGTTTATTTTGGTGAAGGTCTGGTTGGAGAAAAATGTATCTATAACTATAAACTTATTTTCCATTTGGAAGTTGTATTATACGGGAGCCAAAATTAAGTATTTTCTCGATAAGGGTTGTTTTTAGATTTAGGACGCGAAAGACAAGGAAAAATCGGATAAATTGAAACCGATTGCCTTAACCCCCATTTGGAAAAATAATCTCAAAAACACATTTATACAAAGACAAGTTTCGTATATAAAAATATAACCACCTTTATAAAGTCGCGGGCTACGTGGGCCGCGATATTGCTTGAGTTCGGCAGGTCGTACTTTGTCCGGCATCCCACCGAGCAATTGCCAAAATTCACTTTCCTCATATCCCTGGTATATTTGGACAACTTCGGACAGTCCTTTTCGTTCATATTTATTGATTTTATCCGCAATTAAACGACATTTCGATTTTAGCACTGATTTTGCGCCAAGACCAAGCCAACAGTAAATCACTTTTCCAGTATCTTATTATTGGTTAAAAAACCATCAATTTCCTAAATTTTGGCAACAACTTGATTTTCGGAAATAGTTGCAGCCCGCCAAATGAGATACGAGATGTTTTTATGAAGGAACATTAATAAGATTAAATGCATTAAAAATAGTAGTAAAAAATAAAGAATGGGATGCTTTTAAGTTATAAATTTTAATAACGATTAATAAGATACAGTTGTGGAAGCCTATTCGTAACACACTATATACAGCAAAAGTGTTACGATTAGAGTTAACCGTTCATATCCCAATTTGGGCCGAAAAACTGTTACGAATAGAATATTTTGTTACGAATAGAAGTGTTACGAATAGGCTTCCACAACTGTAATAAGGAGCGTAAAGCTTAAAGCGACGCCTACCACGCAAAATTATGTATAAATACTACTATTTGCGTGGGAGGCGTCGCTTTAAGCTTGCAATCACATTACTATCATATTTATAACTAATAAACTGAGAAATGCAACCACTTAAAAACATCAAAGGGTTGATTTTAATTCTAATTAAAATTTATTATATAATAAAAAATGCTAACTTTAAAATTAAATTGATTTTAATAACCCGAAGTAACTTTTTTGGATTGAATAACATTCTTAAAGTTTGAAAATGGTGCTCAATCAACGAAAAAATTGAAAAAAACTCATCACTTTTTTGCTGAGCCTTTGACGCTCTTTTTTTATTTAACTAATTGAGTACTATTTTCAAACCTAAAGAACGTTAGTATAACATTTGAATTTCTCGTCAAGATCAGAAGATCATTCTTTAGATCTTATAATGACCAAAAATATATATTTTTGTATATTTTTGGGCTTTCATGGCTTTTAATAAACTGCGTCTTGAATTGATATTTGGTCAGTGCCAATATTAATAAGCGTCTCTTTTGTCTCTTTCTCTCTTTTCTCTAACCTCAAGGTCAATCGCTCTCAATTCACAAATAAAATATCTCTCCAATAAAATGAAAACAACAAGCAAAAAAATCAATAAAATTCATTTCAACCAACTCATCCTAGAATAAGGCAATGTTTGGGATGAAGGGAGTTTGGCTTGAGCGGGATGGGAAAGATCCGGGGAGCCGCGGCATCCTCAACGCAATACAGTCGGGTCTCAAATGTTGGATCCTCAACAAGGTAAAATCCACTCTATGATCAGGGATTAAAAACGTATATCCAAAAGATTACAACAGTACTTACAACTACTAGTGTTATTTATACGAGGAGGCTATATTTAAAAACAAATAGTTAGTCTCCCCTTATAACGGTTATAATGTAACCAACACCCACTGTACTAAAACCGCCAGAATTTGAATTCAAATAAAGTACATGCAGTTTCAGAGGTAGAATTTGTTGTCAAAATTTCGAAAAAATCCACAATACTGTCCTTTATTAATAAAATTATTACACTACTTCATTACTATTACAGTGTACACTGTTTATATTCCAGTCATTTACTTTTTTAACCTACACGAACGGCGATTTCAACTTGTAAAGGCATTATTAAAACTATTTTTTTAATTGATTATTAATTATTTTAATTTGATTATTTGTTATCAAATATTGCTTGATTAAAATTCCGGAAAGTGTTTTTTGCTCCTTTTCTATTTTTTTTTTCTAAAAAATACAAAATTTTGACGCGATTTCAAAAAACCCTACAATCACACTGTGATAATCACAGTTTCATAATCACAAACGTAACTCTAATAACTCTTTAAAATAACGAAAAAATGACTCATAAAACAAAAATTATTCTTAAACAAATAAATTTTATTTTCCCAAAATAAATATTTGATTTTATCTCTTCGAAATATATAACAGAGTTGACGTTCATGTTTTTGCGCATACAGATTTATAACGCGATGTTAGGTTGTCTAAAAAAGGGTTGGTTTTGATTCAAAAAAAAATAGATTATGTGACCACACAGTGGTCACCACTGGTCATCAACCAGTCCCCTGGTCACTAAAAATTTCAATTTCGCGAAACCTTGGTCACCAAACTAACATATCGACAACATGTGTATAAGAACTTCGAAACTGGCCTGACCCACCCTACTTGTAACCCCTGTATAAGTTATTTTGGGTTTTTTTTCTCAATTTTTATCCCTACTCTGATTCCCGCCATCAATATAGCAAATGTCGCCATCGAACAAATCGACAAACTCGTCGTCTTCGTCGTTCATCTCTATTTTTTACGCGTTTTTTAAATTTCATTGTTTAAAATTTTTTTTCTATTCTTCAAGTTAACAAAAAAAAAATCAACAACAAAAAAACAAAAGAAAATATGAAATGAGAAGCTATTATGTAATCACTGCGTGTAAAGTGTTGCGTCACGTGATCGAGAAAAATCGTTGCATCTCTCCAAACGCAAATACATTTTTTTTTTGCTTTCATTTTCAATGTGAATCCTCGAAAAACGATGGACTAAATCAATAGGGTTAGCCCACAAGAAGAAATTAATTCTTTTTTTTTTAGAATTTATCGATGAAAAAAAAACTCATAATGAATAATGTCTGAGAAAAAAAAGGACGGTGATTTGTTTGGAATCTCTTCTAGAAATGTTTGATCACACAAAATTTTCAACCCCCTTACTAAGGGCCCTTAGGGTTCATTGTGAATGAATTTCAGTCTCAATGAAATTGGAAGCAGACATTAATCTGTAAAAAAATGACAAAAAAATCACATTTTGAAATTTTGCAACAAAAAAAAAATGGTAAAAAGACATTGAAAAATAAGTTAAGGACGTCGCTGAACTTTCGTTGCGTATTCAAATAAATTTTTCTGTGTGAAAATTTGTACACGTCTTTTTCGAGAAATAAAAATTTTTATTATTTTATAAATTTCTAAATTATTTCAGATCAATGACTTCTAGAGTATTTCAAATGAATTTCAATGTAACTTTTCAAGGTAAATCCTAAAAGGAGGGAATGAAACGGGTCTCGTATACGTCGTTGGCCAAATTAGTTTAAGGAGGTAAGTGACCCTTTGTCTTCAAAAATGACATGATAGAAAAGTGATCCTAAAAGACGTTGTATTCTAAATTTTCGAACGTCGAAATTTTCTAGATTTATAATTCCAAATGAACTTGGAAGGACTTTAGTATGATCAACAAGCCTTAGTCAACTGATAAAACGGCAAAAAAAGTGTTTCAAATAGTCACTTTTCTGATTTTTAGTTTTATTTGTAAACACACGGCCACTCACCTCCTTAGTCTAAAAAACTATCTATGTATTCTAATAAAAAGTAAAAATGTATATAACCATGTGAGATAACACTTTTTTTTTCGAAAAAAGGTGTTACTTCAAATGCAAATTGTTATCTCAAATGCAAACTGTTATCCCAAATGGTGTTATCTCACATGATCAGGTGTAAATTAATAAATATTTGAAGCTTTTTCGAAACTTGTCCGGTTAACTTCAAAAAAATGTGTTGGTTGAAAATTTGCGATTTTTTTGCTTTAAGATTTTTATAAGAAGAATAATTGATTGTTTTTTTCTTAAAAAGTTTTCGTAAAATAAATAAGCTAATGTTATCCTTGACCTGTGGTTGAGCTAGTGGATTGATCTTTGTAAAATATACTCATTTTTGGTCGAAAAGTGTAATTTAACAACCGTTTTGCATTTGTATATTTCAAATAAGAATTATCATCAATTTTAAGGAGTTCAGATTTTATCAACTACCCTAAAATGTACGTATTTCAGTGAGTGACTGCAGATTATTCCGGAAAAATCTATGTTTCTTTTGATTTTAATTATTTTATTTTTTATAAATAAACGCTTCCTTGACGTGAAGTTCGAGACTTGGCATTGAGCATGTTTCGGAGATTAACAGCGTGCATTGCGGCACATGCCTATTATAAAGAATAGTAAGAAATGCTATGCTGCCTAGATGCATGCGGCATGCCACTTTTAACTCCCCTGGTAAATATTCAACGAATGCGCACAAATGTATTGTCTCAGATTTTGAATTTCGATTTTAAAAATTTCATATCAAGGACCTTGATAATCCTTGAATTTGAAGGTCATGAAACACGAGCGGTCACCCATTTTTTTTGTCATTTTTGCCGATACTTTTTACGGACCTTCATTCAAAATTGGAAATAATACGATTGTGAAAAAAGTGTAAAAACACATGATTTTTAACTCGCATGGGGAAGTGTGTGCATATATGCACACGACTTGGTTTTTCGTTGATTAAAGGCATAAGGGGGCTTCGTAGGACAGAATTGGTATTGCTGACCCCCCTCAACTTTTCGAGAAAATTCCATTGGCGGTATTTTTTATGCGTAGATTGGATATTTCAAACAGCTCTCTAGGGGGCCCTGGTGGCCCAAATCAATTTCTTAATAGTCAGATCGACGTAGTTTGACGAGCTCTACAACTTGGCTTTACCAGTTTTACCAGAATTATTATGAATTTGTAAGTGTTTGCATACGTGCACACAATTTCCCCATACGGGTTATCAAAAAGTTTTTCCCCCTGAGAGTTCAGAAGATTATATGTTGAATTTTACCTTTTTGTCGAGCGATGCGTCGTCGCCAATCCAAAAATAAATTAGGTACGAAAGCTCACGATTGGCCTTTTCAGAGGTTTCGATGATGAATCGAATATTAATTTTATATTATTTATTAAATGTTCGATAAAATAGTCTATTTTAAATCAATGTCAAATTATAAATTTTGCCCAAATAAGATTTCGTTGTTAACTCTACTTAGCCGATTTGTCATTTAAATGACAAACCGATGTTTTTGCTTACTGTGTCTCAGTGGTATACGATATTTGCAAACGAAGACAAAAATACGATTAAATAAATCCAAAGGCATATTTTGATAGCTTAACCCTATGTGGTATTGTATGCCTTTAACCCGTACGGTCACGCTGAAGTTGCCAATTTTAGCCACAAAATCGTGTTTTTTTTNTTTTTTTTATTCAGCGCCCAGCCATGGCAAAATAGTACGCCCAATAAACAAACTGCAAAAATAGAATTATGTCCCAACTCCTTGGTAACAACGCGCAAAATTAAAATTGGTATTAACTTCTTATATTTTAACTCTCAGGGCACATTCAAGTATATCCATTTGGACAAAAATTAGGATGAAAATTAGCTTATTTTGTCTTTAGTTGGATAGTATAGCAAAACGGACAATTTTTTTTTTACAAATGATAACAAAATATGAATATTCTAACGAAATTCAGTTAATTACAGTCCCTATCCTCAGTAGAGCACTACTCAAAAGTGGTCAATTTTGGACAGTTTTGAAATACTCTTTTGCGAAAAAGCGACCCTAATAGAAGCGTCTCTAATGGGAGTATGGGCTGTAATTAAAAATTACAAACTGGATAAACAAACTGAATAACAGTCAGTTCAAACATTAATCACCTGCTGTAGTAATATTTGATCATACTACGGTGCACAGGTGCCATCTTCCATTGGTGCGAGCCTAAATCGGCGATTTTTTTAGAAAATTTTTTTTGGTGATTTTTAACTTTTTATTTTAAAATTTTTTTTGGTGATGTTAAAATTAATTCTTAAAAAAAATCAGCTTCCAATAAAATTTATTGGTAGATTTGTTTTTATTTTAATGCAAATCGTGACTATCTTCAAATAGATAAAAATTAATTTTCAAAAAATAATTTTAGAGCGTCGGCTAAGTAGAGTTAAAATAAACTTATTCAGGTTTGATTTATCGAAGCCGGCCTCTAGTTTTGTATGAAGAACAATATAACAATCTCCGGTATAAAATTTCCCATGTAGGGTGTCGTCCTGCAGGACCGGATAAAAATTGTCAATTTGCCAAGCCGTGCAACCGGGCGATTGACCGGTAAACTCGTCAAATACACCGGCATAATCAAGAGTGGGCCCCTTCAAATTGTCCATCCAGGTCTTACCGCCGGTCAGACCGTGATCCATGGCCTCATTGTCTTCATCGCCCTTACCGCCCATGTCCTTGAGCGCATTAAGGACTGTCGAGGCCTTGGGGTCGGCGCTGGCATCGGCACTATTACTGGTGACCGATTCGCGAATTTTGCGTAGTTTTATTCGTCTTTGTTCATTTGAAAATTAGCAGACACAAACAATTAAAATATAATCGTCTAAGTATGACTTTAATAAAAATTTGTAAAATTGAATATTCTATTGAATTTCAAATTTGACCGTATAGAGTCTAGACACAATTGAATTTTTTTGGAGTCACATGATTATAAAGCACATTTTGCTTTAGCATACTTAAGTATTTGAAATAGGCCAAGCTCGGGTCAGACCCTAGTTTACCCTCGCAATATAAGAAGGGCAAAGACAATATTTAGATATCGTACAGTAACAAAAAAAAATTCGCCGATCTCCAGAAGGGGGTCAAATTACAAATTATATGTAACAGTTTGCTAAGGGGCAAGTAATTTGCAAACGACCTTTCGTACTTTTTCTGCATTGTATTTTCTTCCTTTTTCTCTGGAAGTTGGCCCATTCGACGGAGCTGCGCATTGTAGCTCATTTCGTCTTCTTTGGTCACCTCTGCCGGTTTTGGAGGCATGACAAAACTCAAGGTCAGGTTCAAGAAAAATAATCTAAGTTTATATTTTAACGGCACCGTCTGAATCGGTCCCTGTTCTTTTGTGGCAAAAGGTTAATCCGCCGAAAATTTTCCCCTTTTGACCAATGAGAGGGAAAAAATTTCGGCGGATTAACCTTTCGCCATAAAAGAAAAGAGACCAATTCAGACGGTGCCATTTTAACATTTATTGCAAAAAGAAACAATAAAATCCTAGGGTAAATCTCCGATAAAACCAAGGGAATAAGTAGTTAGTCGAAAGTTCCATTTTCACCACGATAGTTTGAGGGATCGCCATTACCTCTAGGTAAAAAAAACACGTTGATGAGGGCGCCAAAGAGTACCACAAACATTTTGATGAAAAAAAGAAAATAAAAATTTCCAAAATAAATTTCAATATGCAACTTTTGACTGACTACTGAAATAAAGTATGGAACCAGAGGTCGCATTTTTTTACCCTACTCCGACTGGACCCACATTTTTTAGAGGTAGGGTCCAGTTTGGGTCCATTTTTATTACGATTTTTGTCGGCCTCTCTATGGGACCAAAAATACGTCATTATTCTCGTTTTAACTTTGGAATCTGTGTCTTGGATTGTTGCGGAGATCAAGATCACGTAAATTTGGCATGAAATGAATGGACTCTGGCAGTGTGATGAGTTTATTATTATTGAGTAAGAGTTTGCGTAGCTTGGTACATCTTGTCAGTCCCTCGGGGATCGTTTCGAGTTCATTGAATCCCGCTGAGAATACCTCAAGATTCGCCAATTTTCCAATCGATTTTGGAATTCCGGCAAAATCAAGTTCATTCCCATTCAAGTATAAAGCACGCATCTGTTTTTAAAGGTCCAAAAATAATTTAAATTAAACGAAGTGAAAACGTTCGTTTTTAAAGAAAATGAATATTATGACCACGGAGAATTGGTGCAATCACTTGATATGCTGAAACACTATAGTGGTCACACTGTAAATATAATTTTATACAAAACAGCTGGTTGGTTTTAAGGTTGACCTGAAGCCATCATGACCGTTATAAGTTAAAGTCAGATTTTTCAACATAAATCATGCCTTTTTAGTTTTTTTTTTCAAAATTTATTTAACCTGAGGTCTGAAAATTAACTTGTCCTTTATGTACTCCTTGAATAAATTTTGAAAAAAAAACTAAAAAGGCATGATTTATGTTGAAAAATCTGACTTTAACTTATAACGGTCAAGATGGCTTCAAGTCAACCTTAAAACGAACCAATCATGTACTTTGTCATAAAATTTATTATATCCCCATTTTAAATGTCCAGATTTGCGAAAGAAAAAATAAATCGACCTATTTATTTATGATAAATTGAAATAATGGACCCCAATCTGAGGCAGTTTAGATAATGAAGCTGGAAGAGAAGTGAGTTTATTTGAGGACACATTGAAAACCTCCATTTTCTGCCATTTATCGATTTGGAGGTGAACTTCGGTGATTTCGTTGTTGCTAAGGTCAACGCGTTTGAGAGCCGTACATGAATAAAGACAGTCAGGAATAGACGAGAGTTGATTTTTACTTAAATCAATCACCTCCAAAGTGTTCGAGAGGCCCTCAAACGATTGTGGGAGGTTAACTGATGTACGCTGAGTGTTTGACAGGTAAAGTTCTTTTAGTGCTTTGATTTGGTCAAAAACATAATACATGGATGGTTACAAGTTATGAGGTTAAACTAGACCATATGGTTTTATAAAACTTTGAATGTATTTTCAAATTTATAACCCTAACTATAAAAATCAAAAAGTTTTTTAGTAGAAAATCTTAAAAACTTTTATCGTCAAAAGTCTTTGCCCAAAAAGCTTAAAAAGACATGATTTAAAAAAAGTTCCCAAAAAGCTGACTTGACATTAGTGCAAAAACATTGACTTGACATTATAACGGTCCAAATAACTGTCCTTATAACCAACCCCAAAAAAAAAAATCAGCTCAAAAAATTTGACCGAGACCCTGATAAGGAAGGCAATTGTCTAAGTTGTGCAAATCCAAGTGGATTATTTGAAATATTCATGACCCGTAAATTTGATAGCCGTCGCATTTGCGCCGGCAACGACTCTAATTGATTATTAGATAGGTCAAGATGCATGAGGTCACAAAGGTTAACGAAAGTCGCCGGCGGAATTTCGCCAATCTGGTTTCCGGACAAATTCAAGACAAGTAGTCCAATGGCCTCCTCCAAGTCCTCGGGAATAGCCCGGAGTTTATTATTGGCCAAATCCAACACATTCAACTCTGCGTGGAATATCTCGGGCGGAAGAGAAGTTTCTAGAATTAAATTCGATTTTGCCACCAGACTCTTCAGGTTTGGAAGATCCGACAAATCCTCAAGTGACGCTAAAGAACGTTCACTATTTGTAATAAACATTATACTGTATAATAAAGTGAATGTATACAACATTCGATCTACACTGGATACCAGTAGTATGGAGTATTATTATGGACGTACCCTCAGTACGATTTTACTGGTTCATATGAGTTGGATTTTTTAAAATTTCCTGCTTCCAATGAGTCACTAGTTCATGTGAGGATAGAAATTTTCCCGGTTCATATAAATTGGAAACTTTTACCGGTTCATATGAATTGGATTTTTTCCGGTTCATAGCAGAGGTCGGCATTTTTGGACCCTACCCTGATTGGACCCGAATGGACCCTATTGCCGACCTCTGGTTCATAGGACTTGGATTTTTTTCCGGTTCATATGAATTGGAAAAAAAAATTTCCTGTTCATTTGAATTGCAAACTTTTACGGTTTATATAACTTTTTAACATAAAAGTTCATTATTTTGAGCAGATAAATCTTACGAAAAAAGTTCTTCGAAAATATTTTTTTGTTTCGAAAAAAAAAAAATATTATGTTTGGCAATTTTTTCAGAAAAAAAAAACTAGCAGATAAAATAGTAAAATGTAATTACTGAAAAAACTAGCAGATAAAATAGTAAAATGTAATTACATTTGCACTTTGCGATATAAATATTCATTATTTTTCCAATTTGTTTACTTGTTTTGATGATTAAGCGTGATTAATGTATATCATATACGTACAGTATATGTTTGATACTAATTAATTTTTCCTAAACATAATTTAGAACGCTTAGATTATGTGAACGTGCTGCCTAATTGATTGTAAGAAATGTCGAGTTCTTCAAGATTTTTGCAGGTAACAATTTCTGGCGGGAGAATTTTCAGTCCACATCGTGCTAATTTAAGCCATCGGACTTTTTGGAGTTCTTTGAGTTGATCTGTTTCGCCAAGCTCCGTCTGGCCAAGCGGGAAGCGGGTCAAGTCAATGCCACGCAAAAACGATAAAACTCCGGTCGCCATGTTTTTAGAAATATTTTTTCATCTTAAATCACCTGATTATTTGGACCGAAAAAATCATTTTCTTGTCAAGAGCAAAAAATTGATCAAAAAACAAGTAAAAAAACAAGTACTGCCATCGAAAACAAGGTCCTAAATGAGGTTATTTCACATAAAGAAGTCATTTTTGACTTTTTAGACATTTTTTTTTGTCAGCGAACTAATATTATACACTACCTAAAGGTTTTTAAGTAGCCAAAATTCCGCGATGGAGCGGATAACTAGCCACTTTTGAAAAGAAAGTTTTCCAGCGATTAAATGTAATTACATTTGTAGCTTACGCCCGAGGGTTTAAAGTTAAAACTTTATAGTTGACAATTTGGGGTTAAGTTTGCGTCCAAATGGCCACTCAAACCCTAAGGAAATGCAATTCTTGATATTGGCCTGTTACCGTATGTTTTCATCGGTTAATTGTGTATTTTTAATACACAACACCGTACGGGGTGAAATTAAAGTAAGAAACCTCATAAAATTGAGAAAACTTTTTTAGAAACTAAAATTATGAAATTAATGGTCATTGGTTCAATTCCAGTAAAATCATGTGATTTTTTTTTTTTGAAATCATCAGAATATATTTTGTTGTAGTTTTTGTAAAGAAAGATCATGAGCAAAAGAAGAATAAAATTGTTGGGCAGCAGAGGCAAAAAAAAACAAAAACAAAAAAAACATCACCATCATTGATGACTATCAAGTTATTTCCGAAAGTGTCTCATCACAGTTTTGGACTTGTTGAGAAAATGAATCTGTTTTAATGATATTTACAACACATTCGCCAACCTAGGCAACGTGTATTTCCTTCAACGCAAAAAAAACTTGCATGGGAAATCATAAAAAAATGAAAGACAAGCAAACTTAAATACAGTCTGTGCGACTTCCAGGCACATGCGCTCTTTCATGCCACTTTTCACTAAAAGTTATAGGATAAATTTCCGATAAGTTTTTAGGGAACAAAGAAAAAATTCCGAGTTTGTGCCCATCTCGATCACGTTTTTTAAAACCAAAATGCGCTCATTTTCCGCAAAACAAAACCGCCGGAATGTGCGCAGATACTGTATTGTCATTTATATCCGCTATCAGCACAAAAAAAAATCATGAAGTACAGAAACAATTGTCCCATCGTTTTACACCAGATTATACTAGACTATTTAATACTAGGCTAATTACTCCAAGGGGGTCCATTCCAACAAAAATGAGGTTTTTGGTTTTGAAAGCTAAATAACTTAAGCTTGGCAGGTTAGCTTTTCAATATATATGTGGGCTGCTTTAGCCTTAGTAACTAGCTGTAATTTTCGGGACCGGGACAATAAGTTAAAACCAGTTCTTGAAAAGGCCTAATATTAATTAAGGGANTAATTATGAAACTAGGGTACCGAAAGTCCGAATAATCATTACTATCGCTTTTATGAAAAACCCTGTGAGACCCAGAAGTCGGCAGATCTTGAACATAGTTAAAAGTTCAGTAAATTTTAGTTGGCAGCGTCTGAATCGGTCTCTTTTCTTTCTCGGTGAAAGGTTAATCCGCCGGAAATTTCCCTTTTGAGCATTGGGATTGGCCAGAAATGGAGGAATTCGGCGGATTACCCTTTCGACACAAAAGAAAAGAAACCGATTTAGACGCCGCCGTTTAGGTACACTAATTACAATGTCAGGGTTTGATCGAAGGTGAACGTTACAACCGGAAAAGTATTTTGATTATGTTTTGTGTGGGTTAAAATCTCATCCATATTTTTGTCTCAGACTTGATTGAAAGATCATCACGATATATCTTAATACACAAGGTACGGTCTAATATTTCACAAAAAAATTAAAACAAAAATGAAACATTATGACGCGACACATGGTGCAAAACTAGGCCTAAAATATGTGCAGAACCAGGGCTGTAAACACATTCAGAATAAAATCTTCTAATTTTTCATGAACTAAAAGTTTAATTCCCGTTGGAAAGATTTAGAAACGTGGCAGTTTCGGTCTTTTTCCGACAAGAATAAGATTGTCGAATGTTACGTAACTTCCATGTAGTTGTTATGTAAGTATTTACCTCTTATACAAGACAAGTGTTACTAGACTTGTAGATTTTCTGCGACGGTTTTAAATAATGTCATTACAGTCCTAACTCAGATAAGGGGCGTATCATTTTATAACGTATCTCTAGGATAACTGATTCCATAAGGGTCGTTTTTGTCCCAAATTAACCCCACCAGGGGCCCATAACGGCTGCTTTATTGAGAACCGAAAACGGCCGTTATGGGAGTAAGGACTGTATATTAAATATAAATGTAATATGTACGGTTAGCCAACTTTTCCCAGTTCCGTCTTGACCATCATTTTATTCGTGCGATAAATGGCCGAGTCTAAAATCGAGGAAATGGTCCAGATTCCGCCTACGATTGCACAAAGTGATGTGGCAAAATGCACTAATGAGCGCCTTGTTTCCGTCTTTGTAACAGCAATAGGTGCAATATCAAAACTCACAAATAACCCGGGTAATCTATCACTCATTGGATGGATTTGTTTCTCATGACGCGTTACTGAATACTGATTGGTCCGCAGGACCGCTCCAGATAAGGGCCGGAATTCGGTCGGCACGATCTTTAGATAATAATGCCACGCAAGGTTTTGTGAATCAGATTTGTGCTAAATATCCAGCATTAAATTTTACGGTATAAAGACGGGTTAGTTATGAATAACAACAACTAACACGTTATGTTAACAAAATTCAATTATGTTAACACTTTTTGAAATTTGATTAACTTCAATTTCCAAATATTTAACAACACGCTCTACCCTATTATGTTAACAGTTTTCGAGGTTTAATGATGTTAACATAAGGGGTTAGGTGGTGTATATGATCGAACGGAAGCCTCAATCTTAAAAATGAATTTTTGACGAAAACCCCGAATGTCCGATAACCGCTATTGAAGTTGCTCGCAAGATTGTTATAGGCGCTAAAAACCGACCATAGACTTCAAATACATTTTGAAAAATTTCAAAAAAATTCAAAGATTTGTTAAAACGATCTTTAATACCATTACTGAAAGGAAATTATTTATGTTTTTACCTGGGTTTCATCCAGAGGATTTATTTGTCCCGGAAATTCGTCGCCAAAGGATAAATGATTGACGGTATGACTAGTGTCGTGTGCCATTTGACGCATCCCACGAACATCGTGCACCAAATGTCCATCAATGTTAACGGTTTTCCCGGGCGCAATGTGAATAGATCCAGAAACCCGATTAACCTCTAGATGGCCATGAATCCTACATGATTCTCCTTTTGTTTTCACAAAATCTTTTCCAGCGTCGAAACCCTCTAAATGTCAACATCAAAATTATTGATCATTAAAGCGACATCTTAATATTTTCTATCATTAATAATACAGGGGGTCTGGCTATAAGGTCGAGCCCGAAAAAATGACTTGACCTTAATGCACTTCAAAAAAAGACTTGAACTTAATGCACTTCAAAAAAAAAAGACTTGACCTTATTACCATTTAATTTATTTTTATTTGATTTTAAAATTTGCCCTTTTAACTTAACCCTAGACCGTACAGTGTGGACATAATGGTCCACAGGGCCCTTATTTTGGAAATATCTCGAGTTAGGTGTAAGATAAAACTCTAAATCAATTTAAACTCGAATTTAACTCCCAGGGGGAAGTGACGGCTTTTTTTTTAACTGACTGCGAACTTGTGTGCAAATTCTCGGTATGATAGAGTTATCCGATTGAAATGATTTTTTTTGCAGCGGATAGCTAAATATGGGGCATATGCCTTTAACGGAGCACTTTTTTGAGTTAGGCCTTTGTCCGCCGATAAATCACCGGACAAAACTTAAAATACCGGTTTCTCGAGACACAAAAGGTATAAAGACTTNCTTAATATTTTCTATCATTAATAATACAGGGGGTCTGGCTATTAGGTCAAACCCGAAAAAATGACTTGACCTTAATGCACTTCAGAAAAAAGACTTGACCTTAGTGCAAGAAAAAAGTCGTAAAAGATATGATTTCTATAAAAAAAATTATTACCCGTGTTTTACCCGTGTCGTTCTAAACGTATATGTCGAGTTCTAAATTTAAACTCAAAAAAAATGAAAAAAGACATGATTTATATTGAAAAAAATGACATGACCTTAGTGCAAAAAAGATGACTTTACCTTATAACCAGACCCCCCTGTATTACCATTTAAATTTTTTTTAATTTGATTTTAAAATTTGCCCTTATAAGTTATAACTTGATAAACCACCCCTTGTAGGACCATCATACCTTTTTTGCACTGTTCAAATTGATCAAAATCTTGCACGCCCCATCCCTTTTCTCTGTATGCTTGCTGTACTTCTTCGCAGGTATTGCAGCACTTTACGCTTTCAGTTTCCGCACCATAACAGCTTCCACAAGCATCCTTCGTCGCCAATGCCGTTTCATTTTTTTGCTCGTCTTTCAGTGCTTCGCTTTCGTAGCTTTTTTTAGCTTGTAGGGACACGGTCTCGAAGCAGTCGCCTAGACCATAATATGTATTGACAAACTTTTTTTAACCCCTTACAGTGGTGTGGTCAGAGGTCGGCAGGAATTGACTTTTTTTGTACCCTACCATTCACTGAAAAAAGGGTACTAAAAAATCTCTGGGTGTGGTTATAACTTATAAGTTATAAGGTCAAGCCCAAAAAATCACTTTCGCCCAAAAAAAGCTTAAAAAGACATGATTTTTAAAAATTTTCCCAAAAAACTTTTCAAAAAAAACTGAGTTGACCTTAGTGCAGAAAAATGACTTGACCTTAGTGCAGAAAAAACGGTACAAAGGACTGGCCTTATATCCAATGTAGTACATGACATGTACCTTGCTGCTTTAACAGATTTACAGTCCTTCACCATTTGTCGGACGCTCATTTATCGGACGCTTTTTGAGCGAAAAAAACGTTTTCACCATTTATCGGACGGTTGATCGCGGTCAAAATAAGATTTTCAAAAACCGCGCAACTTTCTTAATAGTATTAAGTTAATACTGGGTGACAAAAACGCGTTCGGAAATACTACATTTTAGGCGACTGCTTCGAGATAACTTGCCTACAACCTAAAAACAGCTACCTTTTGGTGTTTATTTCGTCGACTTTTTCGGTATCGACGACGACGCCATCCTTAAGCCGCACTTTATACAACTGATGTTCTGCATCAGCACGCTCCCC
>SCLG01000168.1:358189-385110 GCA_004367875.1 Oikopleura albicans | reverse complement strand
TTACAAATAACACGCAAAATGAATATAAGTTGTTCATTTCAAAAAACACAATGCCAATACAATTATGTTGTTCATGTAACCCCTTGCGGACTTATCGAGCCAGTTTCTCCTTCAAACACCTTAGGGGTGTCGTAAATTCTGATGCGTAGGCGAATTAGCTGAAAAAGAATGCAAAGAATTCCCCCCGAAACCAGCGAATGCGAACTTTCTAGATCCCCTTAGAGAAAGAAAAAATAAGCCATAACCACAATTTCTGTTCCAAAAAAAGTAATTTGGCCATTCGACGTAAAAATAAAAAAAAGTGGATCATAGTGGCCTAATCCAGTTTTAGCTCAACTTCAACCTATCAAGTGATTTGTGACGCTTAAATCAAATTTATCACATCACAGGTTGACCTTGAGCCAAAACTGGGTTAGGCCACTACAATCCACTTTCAAATTTTAAGTCGAATCACCAAATTACTTTAGTTCGAAAGAATTTGTTCTTATGGCTTATTTTTCTTTCTCTTATACAATTTTTTTATAAAAACAACTGCAAAAAGAAAGATATTTAGACTGCGTGAAAATTGGAAACCACCCGTACGATACATCTCCAGAGGTGTCTATAGCGTTTAGGCCCTATAAAGTGACCTGATTCAGCCTATCTATAACTTGTTATATTCGTCAAATTGCAAAAACTTAAAGCAAAACTTGGCAGTGCCAGTTGGCACGTCTGAATTGACAGTAAATTTTAATCTTCAATTAGCCTTCGCAAAAATTGAGTAAAATCGTCGTTTATGAAAGTAGTGGTAACGTTTTGTGAACTCCTTGGTCAATGAATATATATTCATTGGCAGGGGACAAAAAAGGGGCAACAAATCGAAAATATGAGGCGTCACGTATATTTATATACGACTTCTATGTTAAAAATGATCACTGAATGAATAACACCGCTTTGTTAACAATCATCTAAGTTGAAAAGTGCTATTTTTCAAATAAACATGGTGGCTATGCGACATAGCCTATGCCCCCATGTTAACACTAGTGTCTTGGAAAAAAATGTCAAGATTAGTGTATAATTCGTGTTAATCTTTCGTGACATGCATCATTAGTAACGTACGTTAAGATTTGAGCAACAATTTTCGGTAAATTTTGAATTTGTTTTTAGGCAATATACCAACTAAGCCGTTGCAATTTTTAGATAAAAAAGTTTTATCTTAAATGCAAATTATAATTTCGAATGCAAATTGTTATTTCAAAGAGTTTGTGCGTAGGCTGTCTGCATAGACGAACTGGGAATAAGGGTTTCAACCAGTGCGTAGGCGTTAATATTGGAACAAAATTTGCCCAAAAGTGTTATCTCAAAAGCAAATTGTTTTTTAAGGCAAACTGTTTCTTCAAATGGTGTTATTTCAAATGATTACGGCAATAGTTCATTACGGCAATAGTTAATTACGGCAATAGTTTTCTGCTTGAGACGTGTATTGCTTTGACACGCGTGTCGAAATTCACACATCGAACGAGTTTCATCTGACGAACGTATTTATTATGCGTACTTATGACATTATCTGGATCCGGGCATGTTTATGAGTAGCTAGTACAGTCAATTTATCAACAGAAAGTGACATGTTGCGGTAGGTGGCAATTAACATTCCGCTCCCTTAAGTTACTTATGGTTGTCACCATTTTAATAGAACCCCACCTTATTTATGTATGATCTCAGAAAATTCTGGGTTCAAGTTTTACTATGTGCTTAAATTCCACAAAGAACCATTTCTACAGTTACAGTGTACTTAAGAAAAAGTATTAAGTATAGTTTCAGGCAGTTTTCATTCTAGATTTCGCACTCTACCTCATCCCTCACGAATATCTATATACACCCTCCGGGTTTATCTGGCCCCTTTATGTGGCCATTTTGCCTGTTCTGAACTTCATCATACAATTTTCCATTATATCCGCAAATAAAAAAAAATTTCCTGTGGCTTTCCAAAAAAATTGAGCAGACTGCAATGCTGCTCTCAACGTATTTTTTGTTTATACAAATTTTATAATTGTGCTGAAAAAAAACCGTTTCAATAAATTGTTAATTATAATTTGAAGAAAGATGCATAAAAAAGTGTATCTAATGCCAATAAGTTATTGGGCTAACTGAACTCGAAAAAAAAGTGTATCGTTATGGGGTGATGACGTCATTTTGTATAGTATTGGGATGTATTGTATTGGGTTGGGGGACTGTATTTAGCTATGTTTTGTCAGTTCTTGGTTTGCGAGAGTACAATTGAACAAACGCGTGATTACGTGTGATTTCATTGTAGGTTATGGTTTTCTTTTCGAGCTTCTTTATCCACTTTCAAGATAAAGTAATGTAATAACTCCAATTTTGTGGGTCACCGCAAAAACTCCTACATCCACTTTTACCAGTAACACCATTTGGAGTGTCTTGGCAAAAATATTATGACGTTTTTTAACAATTACATAAGAAAAAAACTTTTTAGGTACATAAATGTCGAATTAAGATATTTAACGTGCAAAAAGCAGTCGTTAAGGTTTAGATCAAATCTAAAACCAAAACTTTTTTTCATGAAAAAGTGAACATCATGTAACTTGTTTGATCACTTGTGGTTTAACTTAAAAGTGATGAAGGCGCATTCTTACAAAATCTTCTAGAACTGTGAAAGAAACTTGTTCGTATTTTTTTACGAACTTACTTGTACTTATTATGTACTGTAATAACGCACGGATTGAACGTCTACATTGTAGACACTACAATCTAAATACGAAAATATCGCAAAGGACTCGTCAATATTATGAAGAATCTGGTTTAAAAATTCAAACGATCTTTAAACAAAAAAACCTTTTTTAAAGACGCACCGCAGTTATCTGGAAGGTAGGTCCAGTCGTGTGTCGTCCGACAGATTTCCCCCTTTTTTCAACTTTCCGCTTAGACTCTGGCAATTATTCGACATGCTCGCAAATATCCGGCACCCTACGGAGTTTCCCGTCTACGCCCTGCGCAATTTTCCGACACCATGATAAGGTGGTCCTGAAACGGCAGCATAACCCTGAAATTTTATGAAACAGCTAGGACTGTTTCGGGGCCCGAAATCAGGGATCGAGATAATATGTTCTATAAACTATTCTTGAGAAACACTATTAGTGTTAAACACAAAAATTGCGTCGTTTTGTAACGCACTTTCTATTAGATAATAATTGCGAATTACGGACTACGGTTAAATTAGTAAATCAATTTTGGCAAATCAATGACGCCAGAATTGCGAACATGGGCCGGAAATAAACTAGGAATTATTAAATACGAGGTACACGTTCGGCTTCCGAAAGAACCCACGGAAATCAAGATCAATTCAAGTCCCCGGAATTCGTATAACTTTTTCCATAATTTTGTCGTGTTCACCCATAGGCTGCAAAATATAAAGCTGGTGAAAACCGTTTTTTTTATTGTTTTTTCAACGAATATTTTTAAATTCGACGTTATACCGCGTTAAAAGAGCGTGCGAACAGCAATTTTTGCAAGATGATGACATGTAAGATAACTGTGCACTTTTGTATATTTCGCATAAAATAATATCATTTTGTCAAATAACATACCAAAATAAGTTTCTCGCCGCTTTGCTTTTCGTTTTTAACCCTAAAAAGAAAGTTTTATAATGACAGTCTAAATATACAGCAAATTTTGAAATCATAAATCTGTGAATTGTGACGGGTTGTATGTATTAGAAATTGTAAAAAAATAAATTCGATATTTTATCTACCCAGTTATTATTAACAACTGTTTTGCTAAAAAATGTTGAGATAATTGAGCTTTGTTAAGATAATTAGGTGGGGTTTTTGGCAAGATAGCCACAAATCCCGATATGTTTTGGTTCACCAAGTGTTAAGATAACCCAATTTGTTTTGGTGTAAGATAACTGGTATGATAACTGGCTAAGATAACGTATGGGGTGGTGTATGCAAAAAATCTGGGAAAAAAATTCTGGGAAAATTTTCTATTATTTCCATAAAACATGATTAGTTTTCCGTCGACGATCGGGTAATTACACACGTTGAAAATGAAAGACTTTTTTTCCAAAATTTCGAAAGTTGCCGTTTCTTTTGGTTTTCCTTACTTTCAATGTAGACTGTGCCGGCATGATTGTTATGGTGATTTTGGTACTTGAATTGAATAAAAGATGGTGTTAAATTAACCTCTCGTGTGTCTGGTGATCAGTTGACCCAGTATGGTGTCAATTATGCACCTAATCGGCTCAAAAGGATCAATGAGCTGCTGAACTTTGGTCTTGCGGCAGTTGCTGCGTCGAATCAAATAAATTCGGCAATGTGCATTTTAATTAATTTTACCAGCTACAACGAGGTCAGTTTAGAAGCCCACGGATGTCCCAATGAAATCCAATTTCTTTAGTTTTTATGCAATAACCAAATTCCCACTACAATTTACAGTCATACAGTAATATAGGTAAAATTATTTGGATCAGGTTTTAAGTTAACACTAGATGATATATGGCACATATATTATATGGGCCATATAGAATGTGCGCACATTGTGCTCAACTACGCACATGTGCTAACCTACGCTTGTTTATCAAATTGAACTCGGAAAACTCCAGCAAATAGTTTTGCCTTAAAAGGTACCAAAACTTTTTTCTTTGGATCTTCTAAAAATTCTAGGACTCATTACAGACGTTTCCGGGTTTTTATTTGTCCACATTTTCTTAGTAAATTTTTGAGCTCTAGAATTTCGCAAAAACTGATTTTTAGTTAAAAATCCCTAGATTTTTAGTTAATAAGCCCTAGATGTCCCTACGCTCTTTTGATACCTTTTACACGTTATACCTTTTAAGGAAGTACCTTCTAGAATACCTTGCTTAATTATTTTCTTGAATAACGATCGTCAAAAAGTACTAAATATATATGATTCTCAAGTTGAAATAAAATTGTCGTTAAAACGGTCATTTTAATTCCAAATTTACAGACACAATAAATAACAAAAAAAAACTTTTATAAAATAAAATAGTTTTATACTTAAATTTGACAAGAAACGTTTTTATGCTCCCAAAATCCTTTTGAAGAATGTGAGTGGGGCTCTTGTGTGATGAATATCATACATTGACCCCGTCATATCACTTCCCAAATTTCCCGTTAAAAAAGATTAAAGGAAGACTAATTTCAGCGTTTATCTAACAAGCAAATTTATTTTAGGTAGATTACAAAACGTTCATAATAAACTAACCTGTCAAGGCACGTTTTGAATGATAAAAAAATGAAATTCCGGTATGTATTCAATGTTAACGTCATTTTTTGGCAGAACCATATGATAAGTCAAAAATACTGTCACAGTTTAGACATGAAAGCAACATTTTTAGAAAGTCGACTTTATTTATTCATATGCTCAGTAAGATATTTCAACGAAAAGTTATTTTCGGAGGTCTAAGAGGCTTACGCAATTTTAAAATGTACTTAAAGGGGTCCAAATTGGTGAAGGGTATAAAAAAACAGTTTATGAGTACTTTCGCAACCACACCATTTGGTCGCGAAACCATACTTTGAACAACGATTCGCAACCATGTCGTCGCGAAACCATATTTTTAACAACGACTCGCGACCATGTGGTCGCGAAACCATCTTTTGAACAACGATTCGCGACCAAATAGCGTGGTCGCGAAAGTACTCATAAACGGGTTTTTTGGCGACCACAAATGGTCGCGAAAGTACCCCACTCCGCCAAATTGGGGAGCGACAAGAGAAAAAAATTTACAGTCGAATATTTTTTGGAATTTATTTGGATGTATACCAATAAATAATAATCGGATTGAGTTAATGGATTTGGAAGAGATATTGAAGGGGTAAAAGTGAATCCGGTTTGACACGTAGATTACATTTACGTTAAATCAGGGATGATCAATTAGTACCCATTATCTCTGCGGTTTGGTATTTGGCGATAGAAGGGCATGATCGAAAATGAATTATGTTTGGCCTATGTAAGGGGATCACACAATATTCGGCAGCGCGATTCGCATTTCCCGACCCCACCCATTCAATTCCCGTAAATCTGATTTGTTGGCACGTTTTCGCTTTCAACTCAACAAAGACGTATCAATTACTCGCTGTAGGACATAGATATTTCAAGTCATCCCTTTTTGTGTCAATCCTGCACTCATACAGTAAAAAACCTAAAATGACTCTGTCTCTTAGCCGAAGCTCAGATTTATTTCGCACCTAGTTAGAAAGTTTACTCTTTATTACGCTCAAAAAGCGAAAAAACTTATCATGGGATCATAGTATTTTAAAGATAAACAAATAACAAATAACCTAAACTGAAGCAGTATAATAAAATACACCAAGTGCGCTCTAACTTTTCACATTTTTGAAGGATGAAAAATTCGAAAATATGCCTTAAAAATGAATATTATTAGTGCAATCGGTGGCGGAAGAAATATTTTCCCTGAAATAATTCTGATTCAACACTTCTGACAACGCCATTTTATGAGCAGAAAAGAAATTATTTTCAATAAAAAAAAATTATTCTTGGCATAATAGTTACTAAAATTTTACTCTATTTAGATAATCAAGTTGTTATGTCATAAAGATTCGGAAAAATTTCAAAAAAAGTCCTTGAAAAGACCTTGAAAAAAGACAAGAAATAATATCACCTGATTGTCCGCGAAACAAAAAGGGATGAAATTGTTACTTGTTGTTTCGCGTTTCTACGGTAACACGCCAAATCAAAATTGGCATCGCAAGACAATTAATGTGTGGCGCGGACATTGTTGGTTTTTAGTAAAGTTTAACAGTATTCTTCAGAGAGGTCGAAATTTTTGAATTATGCTTCAGTATAAGATAACCTTCAAATTTTGTCCTCAATTTTGCGGAATTTCTTTAATTTTATGAGAATTTTGCTTAATGTATTTGTAAACCAGCGAATGGGAAATTTATAATTAGGTAAAAAAAGACCCAACGTTAACGTTTCTTTCGATTAAGTTTCAAACTCCTTATTGTGGAAAAAACAAAACATTATTATTAGCGGATTTGAGTGCGTTAGAAACTTGGGTGATAAAATGTTTAATGTTTCTAACTTGGTTTGATATGTGTTATCCCGTGTGATTGCGGTCCGACTGACTCACACAACCAAGCACCCATCTTTTAAATGCCGTATATTTCGTGGGAGACTGTTGCAAATCTAGAAAAAACAGCTGTTTCTCCGCAACGCTTAACCAAAAAGTTTCAAAGGCATTTTTATAATAAAAATTTTATTGCCACTAGTAGAAAGGTATTTTATCACTAGTAAATTATGAGTCTTGTGATTCATAAGTTATGAGGCAAAATATGAGTCATACGTTACGAGATAAGTGTTATTTATTTTTTTTTTTGTAATTCTAGATATTTCAAAATTTTCCACGGTTCAAGGTATGCGAAATTTATATATTGTTTTTACGTGTAACTTCTCTGATCAAAGCGGATTTACGTTTTGGAAATGCAAATATAAATTATCAACCGCAGTGAAAGGTGAAAAATTTGAACTGGCTATAATGTTTGAATCATACAGTTTGATGTACACTTAAATATTCCGGCTTCGGGGGTTTAATTTAATAACATATTATGGAATTCGCACCATACCTCGTAACGTTGAGCGAAAAAATCATAATAAACTTATGGAATCGCGAGTGTAGTATTTTACCGACAGTGAAAATGAACGCGTGGAAAGCGAAACAGCTGATTTTCGCTGCAACTAAAAAGTACTACACAAGCTTGTACTATTTTATTATTTACAAATATAAAGTTATTACAGTCCTCGTCCCCGAAACGTCCCAGTTTTCTTTTATTTTTTTCAATGTCCCAACCCTCGAAAGTGTGTTTTAACCGCTAAAGATACAGTAAGTATACCCGAAAAACCGACAAAGCAAACGTCTATGACATGTCATGACAGATTTTTTTAACATTATCAAATAGAAATATAGTGCTATGGTTATTTTACTTGGGACGAGGACTGTACTGATATTGAAAGCCACTTTAAACACCTAAATAGCAAAATTTTGTAATAATGAAGGTTTTTAACGGTAAAAAGGCATGATGTCCCCGAAACGTCCCAGGTTTTTAAAAAACATTTTGGGACGTTTCGGGGACGAGGACTGTAATATACATTTTTGAAACATTTTATAATAATTTAAAGTTGATTAACTAATCAAATTTTTTTTTGGCAATTAATTTAATGATTATTATTTTGAAAAATGATAGATTTATTTTGGTTGAAAAAGTCAGAGAAACGGTCTATTTTATTAGACTCAAAATTATCAAAAATCTAGTACTTTTAATCTACTGACTAATTAATAATTAAATTTCAGAAAAAATATTCATTAAAATTATATAAAAAATATATTATATAAAAAATATTCATNTGAACTGGCTATAATGTTTGAATCATACAGTTTGATGTACACTTAAATATTCCGGCTTCGGGGGTTTAATTTAATAACATATTACCGAATTTGTTAGAATATCTTTTCGCCGTCACTTTATGCTTCGTTGCTACTGTAACTATTTTCCTATTATTATTTATTCATATTATTCTAGTATAGGTACAGTGGCTGCCCACAACTTTGGTACTAGGTAGTACCTGGTACACCATCTAACCAGTTTTCTTACAAAACCTGGTATCATAATTGGGTAAGGCGTGGGCGCAAATAAAAGTTCATCAAATCGTCTTTCCCAGTCAAAAGAGCCTTAACTCCATTAGAAGTGAGTTTAGGGTTCTAATGGGAGTATGGACTGTACTGACAACACTTAATAAAAAACATTTTGGATACTAATTAATAAGGAGGATAGTTTTCCAAAAAAAAAATTTCATATCCATCATTTTTCAAAAACCGAAAGATTAAAGTCATATTTCTAATAAGGTTGTAAACGGAACCATTTTGGCAATTTGTAATAAACAGGGTTTAGAATAAGGTCAGCTTACGGCTTTAGTTTTTTTTTTTCAAAGTCAGAAAAAATCGTGATCATAGCTAATCTACTTTGTTGTGCATTACCGGGGGTTACATTAAGCTGCGTTTTGACAAACGACATATAGGCCACTTTGTTGTAACTTTTCCAAGAAGATTATTAAGATTACACTTTATAGGTCGAGCTTTCCAAGTTCATTTAATTCGGACAAGTTTAGCGACTGACAATAATTTGTGTTTTTATTAGAAATTTTTATTCTAACAAGAATTCTATAAATAATGTTACGTCAGAAAAACTACGATCCTAGTGGATTAGTGAAATCTGGCGTGCCAATAGAAAGTTCAACGAAACAAACTTATATATTTGTTCATTATATATTTATGATATAGCCAATCGTCATTTATTCGATCGAAAATTTTCATTTTTGGATGAATAAATGAATGAATGACTCTTATGGGAAAATATTTATCACAATAACAAAAATTGACCTTTTTCTTCCATATATAAATGTATGAGGACTTTACCAAGCGAACTATCTGCCAGGTACCAGAAAAATCGGAATTTTTGACAGTTAACCATTCACTTGTCATTTTCAGATTTCAATAACAAATTGCTTACAATGGCGCCTAAGAACATTAAACGAACCAAAAATTTTTTTAGGTTCCTTTAATTTTCTTAGGCGCCAATGCCCACACCCGTTTCATCGAAAGTTAACAGCGCATGTGGTGTTTGAAACATTGTGTTTCACATCAAGTTAATAAACTTGCCCCACAGTTCGAAAAATAGGGTTATTAAAATGGTAAGACATAAACACCACAATCAACTTAAGTCTCTAAAAATGTTGTTTCATTTTATTGGACCTTAATGATTCATGTTATGATAAGGAAGGTTCAAACTAGACAAAACAAACCAAAATTGGCCGATAAGGTTACTTTACCAATCATGGTAAGTAATGTCCATTTGTCAGTAATTTAGAAGTTGACCAGGAGTTTATAATTAGAAAATTTCCCTTAAGAATAGCTTATTGGTTAAGATTTAGATTTGTGAATAATAATTAACGGATAATGTTAAAAACATTATCCGATAACCATGTACCGCAGAATTGAAAACTGGATTGTAGTTGGGTAATCCAGTTTTGTGGAAAATTCACGCGATCACGTGACAAATAGATCGAAAGGTCTAAAAGAGCTGTTTTGTGCCGTTTCAGAGTGCCTATTATGTTCTGCTCAAAAAAGTTCATATTTTTGAGTGTATGGCTTTCAACTTTGTGATATATGTTTCTAAAACTTGTTCAAAGACCCCTATTTGACGACGCTAACGGTTAGCGCTAACGGTTAGCGGCTAACCCCCCGTAATGAAAGCGACCCTTATTTGACAAACATAAATAAAAAACATTGTATACTATTTTGAATCATTTGAAGACGTTTCTATACACTTAATGTTTCGATTCTGAGGATAAAATTTATCGATATTCACGAAAGAACATGACAACAAACAGAAACAAATTGTTGAATACAAAAATATGCATCATTTGAAAATATGTTTAAAATTATGTTTGTTGTCTGGTTTTGCTGACGGGTATTCCTTGAATGAACAAAGGTGAAGGGGAAAATGATAGATGTTATAGATATTTTTTGCAGGGAAAAAATAATGATTGATGATAATTTAATGTGGTACTAAGAAACTACGGATGACAGGAAGAAGAAACTGAATTATAACTGTTTTGACATTCTAGTTCGGTTTCCCTATATGATATAGGCTATATCTTTGAAAAATTAAGTACAAAAATAGTAATAAAGGCAGCCCCTAATCAGTTTCGTAACAAATTTTGGTTATTTTGCCCCATATGGGACCAAAGCGTATTACGATTTTCAATTGAAAAAATATGTTAAACTTTTTTAGCATTTTCATCACTTTTTTGTTCTATAGATTATTGTTAGGATATGAGTGGCCCTTTGTTTACAAATATTTCTAAAGGGTCATTTTCCTGATTTTCGGTTAAATTTGTAAACAAAAGGTCACTACGTCCTAAAAATGTACCTACACTGTTACAAAAAATACTCGTCATCAGCAACAAGCAGTGACATAATAATAGATGTTTATTACGGGCTTTGTAATAATATTTGTATAAAATCTTACTCTTTTTCAGAAAACTTCATGTCGACATTTTCTGATAGAAAAACCCAGAAATAGCATGTATGTGGAAAAGATTTTTAAATAAGGTGAAACGATGTTTAACAAAAATTGAATTATGACCATGTTTGATCTTACTAGTAATTTATAATTCTGGAGTTATTTTATGTTATTATCAAGAAAAAGGCCGTTAATTTCAAAATCATTTGTATATAAATTTTTGTCTAGTATCACGCGTTTAAACTGTTAATGTGACCAAAATTTGAAATACCACTTATTTAACTTCTCGACGCTGCACGGGGTCGCAATAAATTAAATATTTATGACGAGTTTGACCGTCTAAATGAACCTTATAAATCGATACCAAAAAAAAGATATCAATTTCAAGATTTTAGAATTTGGGGAAGTTGTTTAGAGGCAAACTTCTTCTTGCTTGTAATGAAAAAAGAAACGCTTATTTTGACTAGATTAAGCTGTTATGATGAATTAAAGGGGAAAAGCAATTGACACTTTAACACAAATAAGCATTTTTCTTGTCAAGCTGTCCGACAACGAGTTAAAGATGCCACTTGAGCAAAATAGGTGTGATTCAATAATTGACGCTTTTGCCAGTTGCATAAGATAAAACTATGCCATATTATTACCGATCCACAAATTGATACTCTAACCGGTTGGTTGCGGTTGGTAAATACGCTAAAATCACATTACTTGTAAGCAATCGTTACTTTTAATTAAACTGTATTATTCATATTTCTAAGAAGAAATATTAACTCTACCACGAAAAATTCTTTATAATTTAATGGCGGGTATTCAACAAACAACTGGAATTGATTTTCCACAAGGATTTGGAATTTTAATATCGGTCCTTCAATTGTAAGTAAATTGTATATAAATGGTGCCCAATTAACTCTACTTAGCCGATTTGGTAATTAATTACCAAACCGATGTTTTTGCTTACTGTCTCTCAGAGGTATACGATATCTGCAAACGAAGACAAAAATACGACTATTTAAGTCAAAAGGCATATTTTGATAGCTTAACCGCTATGTGGTATTCTATGCCTTTAACCAGTACGGTCACGCTGAAATTGCCAATTTTAGCCATAAAATCTTTACCCATAAAACTTACCAAAACCCCTAAACTTAACAAAATGCCTGAAACTTAACCGTCATCTCGCGTCAACTTTTCCACCTACGCACTGTCTGCTGAACTTAACAAAATGCCCGGAACTTAACAAAAATGAATCAAATTAACGAAATTAAAGTCATTCAGTAGTTTACTCATTTCCTTTTTTGTTCTAATTTTATTTGAAGATATTGTCTCTTGGATATTTTTCTGTTTCATGATGAATTATGAAATCATTCGTAGAAGATGTAGTGGAAATTATTCAGTTTTTTCCCTGAAATTTAAGCTAAATCTAGAAAAAAAAGCCTAAATGCCTGGAATTTAACAGTTTTGTCTGTTTTGAAAAAACCTAAATTCCTTAAACTTAACAGTGTTCCAAACGTTTTTCGGCATTCCCACCTACGCACTGTGACTTTAACTTAACAAAATGCCTAGAACTTAACAAAACGCCTGGAACTTAACACCTTTTTTCCCCAACGTTATGTTAAGTTCCGTAGCCATGTGTTGTATAGTATACTGAAGTATTTAGAAGTTTTATTGCTTCCTAATTATAATAAAATAGATGGTTTTATTAAGAATTTGAATTGAGCCATGTGAACGTCGCCAAGAGTTTAAGCCCATTGATCGGCACCGGTTCGAGTCACTCGAATTTTTCGAACACTTCAGTGTCAAACCATTTCAAATTAAGAAAATATTTAATTAGCTCGTTGCCGCGCAATCGGCATTATGACCTAGATTGCCGTTTTAAATTCGTGTCTACCACATTGTCGGCACGCTGGTATTCTCGAATTTATCATGCCCGAGAAAAAGTAACGAATAATATGTAACTACAAACAAATGAATAGATGTTAGTACATAATATGTAACTACAAACACATGTATGGATGTAAGTACATACTATTTAACTACAAACAAATGTATTGTAATATGCTCGTAGAAACCTTCATGTTTAATCGAATCCGAGCGTCTTAGTCAAAACTGAAAAAAAAAGACGTAAGAAAACGGAAATTTATTTTTAACGTTTTTTCTGTTAAATTTGTGATACGTTATGAACGTATGACTGTTAAAAAACCGGTACAGAGTTAACGTCATTTGGTTGATAACTTCAAAACCGAAATTTGCAAAAAAAACGTCACATATGTACTAATGAGGAGGCGGAAACCAAAACTATGAAAAATTGCTCAATTTCAGTATATAATTATGAAAATAAATAATTTTATGACAAGTCAGTACTTTGAAATTGCAAGAGAATCTTTCTACCACTTTTTAGATCATACTGTTGTTTCAAAAATAAACTTGTGATGCTTTGTTTTTATGCGAAACGTCTGGTAATTGTATTACTCGCTAATTGATACCCAGTTTACTATTCATTTAAAACAGATGTTTTGATAAAAAAAGGCCTGGAAAGAGCGGGATGACCAAATAAGGGTTGGTCACGTAAAATAAGGGTCACGGCCGCCAAAACACGGTTTTTTTTTTCGATAAAATTGTAAGTACTAAATTGTTGAGGCCGTCGAATTACGATTCGCCCCTAGATAGTTGTTTTAACTTCCCAACCTACGTAAAAGTTTTTTTCGTTCAGATTGAAACGTAGGTGTAACATAATGTGTGGTGTAACATACAATTTGTAGGCGGCAGTTTACTCATTGAACAAGGCTAAATCGGAAAATTTATCAGACTGATAAAATCACTGTGATTGTATTAATACTAATTAATACTTATTTTTTATTTAAATTATAAGTATTATACTTATTAATTACCCATGAATTTTTAATTGCTTTTAAAATGAATTTATTGTTTGATAATTTGGTATGTATCCGATGAGTTTCTTCAATTGCATGGCTTATGGTGGTCGGACAAATTGGTTATGCAAAGAGAATGTCGACCGCAAAACCAGTCTAACCGAGATTGTCATTAGACGAAAAAAATGTTTTTGAACTTGGTAATTATAACTTCTAAAATTGTTGCAGACAGTTATACCCGAGTGCTATCCATGACAGTTTTTATTTACAAATTATCAAGAAATCTTTGAGCTTACAGTTATTTCTATGGTTAGCAATCCAATAAAGTCAATAAAAACACAAAAATCTTTGCTGAAAGTATATTATTATTAAATTTAAGAGTTTTTTTATCTTTTAATAAGTCACAGTGAGTTCACTAAGTGGTCACAGTGAATTAGCTACGTGAGTTAGTTATTTATAGTGAGTTATCTAAGTCGTTTCAGCATCACGTTCCGGATCGAAAGGTCGCGGGTTCGATTCCCAGCACTAATCAAACTTTTAATACTTGTAAGCAAATTTTATAGGAACTTTGTAAAGTATATGCCGATAAAAGAAGGCAATACAAATATAGAAATAATATACAAACAATACATTTACACTCCCTGAGGGTTTATCTGCCCGGGGTTTATCTGCCCAAAAAGCCCCGATGGACGGTTTATCTGCCCAGTTTTTGAGGAAAAGTTTTCCAAGAATCCCGCCTACGCTTGAGGGTTTTTCTGCCCACCGAGTCATTTTTGGGACCTTCGTCGTATAATTTCAAAATCTCTTTTTTTCGTATCAACCGAAAAGTGTTAAATAAAGTTTTTATTTTTTTGCTATATTGTAAATTAAAATTATTATTTCAATTTTAACAAGAAAAAGATACACAGATATACACCGAAATTTGATACAAATCTAGAAAGAGCCCGACCGTCGGTTTATCTGCCCAAAAATATTTCAGCAAAGTTTTCCGCCTACGCCTGCGGGTTTATCTGCCCAATTTCGGTTTATCTGCCCACTTTTCAAGTCGTGAAATGGGCAGATAAACCCTCAAGGAGTGTATACATATTTATATATAAATATTTAGAGTTTATAAAAAAATATTTATAATTTGTATTAAGAAACAAAAGGCAACATCAGGAATTATATAATGTATAAAATACATGAAGTCTTACAAAATCCCATGGACCCCCTAATTAATACATTGACGCGAATAAAAGGAAGAGAGGAGACGGGCCAATCAGTGCGCGCGCTCAAACTTACTCTCACGACTGCTAAGGGGTCAGAGGTCAAAAATTCATATGTAGGTCTATGTTTTGTCGAACACACTTTTAGAAGTCTGAAGACAAATCTGGTGAGTAAAAAAAACATATCGTAACAAAAATAAATGCCTAGATAAGCAATTGGAACAATTAAATTTGTTGTGTACGGATTTTACATCTGTTGACTAGATAATTCAAAATCGTTTAATAAATTGAGCAATTCGACGTTTAGAATTGCTAGATTTCGATTTTAGCTTGTAATAAACCTTCTCACACTTCAATTTGAAATTCTGAAAATTCAAAGTTAGTTCTAAATTCTCGTTTTTTTTTCTAGATCCTCACCATATTATCTGAATTGATACTGCGTTAATCATGAAAGTGTTTTGTCACAAAATCAGCTCAAACGCTAATCAATACGGACTTTTTGAAAAAAAAATATGCCATTTTTGATGTTCTATTTTCCAAGAATTCATGCGTAATTTACGATGTTTTAGATCAATTGGCTAATTCCCTTTAGCCCATTATGATTTCATTTTCCGTCGGAATCGCCCAGATTTCAGAATTGAATGGTGACCTTGTCGGAATGTGAGGACTAATTCGATTGTGTTTTTTTAAGTCACTCTAATGAGAACACCAAAGATTAAACTGCATTTATTACTGCGGCTCGATTTCCGCCTTTCAAATGCCATTTTAAGTTAAAGAATTGGAGACTGGTGTATTTAGAACCCATTTTTGGTTTCTTTGTTTTGATTTTACACCAAGTAGAACATGATTTATCACGAAATTTTTTATTAACGGGTAGCTTTTTGTCTTTAATGTTTTGCTAAGTTTAAAAAATCGTCATCATATGTGTTCATCCAATTTGACAAATTGCAATTATCTAGATTCTGTAGATTCTAGAGAATAAAATAATTTGTTCAAAGTAGCGTTTTCCCCAACGGAAGCTTTTTTGACCAAATAATAGGTAGAAAACCAAAATTTACGACAATTACCAATAGAAAGCTTTATCGAAATCGAACATGCCATTTACGCCAAATTTAGCCGAGTTAGCTGTTTCTATTTAGAAAAATAATATTTTGGTCTCAGCCGATGGGTCCTCAAAACTGCCAAAATAAACGTTCAAAAATTCCTTGGTCGCTAATACTGTACAATATTGAAATAAGGTCATCTTTTTATTGACTAATCCGCCAAAATGTTCATTTCAAAATCATTTATTTGGTACATTGAGAAGCTTTAAAATAATCGCGACATGATTCGTTTTATGTGGTGTTTAGTGTACAATCAAAACAGACTAAACCAAAAAACGTACCTTCTAAATTACCCTGCACAACTTTGTTAATAAATTGTCAAAAATATCATTGGTCTACCATATCATTGGAAATTGTTCCATATCAGTTCAAAAACACAGTTTTACGCAAAAAAAGAACTAAATATAGAAAATTGGATAAAAAAACAGAAAACTTTGGCTTTTCTTAAACCGGTTTTTCGAACTGAAATGAAAAAAAATATCAAAAACAGGGCGTTACAGTCCCTGCTCCCAAATCGTGATGTCATAATCCCACGTCGTTACGATTTATTTTTCGAGAATAGCACTTATATTTGAACGATAAAAAGCTATTGACCCCAAATCGTTACGAAATGACGTCATAACAACAAATCTTTACGATTTTTGTACCACCAATCGTAACGATTTGATAGCAGAGACTGTGGTAATATTACCGGTTGGACGGCACCGCGATCTTTACTGGATATAGTTAATGCCACGATACAGCTGTTCAGGATGGGGTGAAATAACATCGCGTTTTCAAATTTTGTACTCGAAAAAGCTATAAAAACGGCAGCATGTTATTATACCCCATACTGTATACCTTAAACAAATTTAATGCGGTAATCGAATACCTGTTCTTAAAAAACGACAACATATAAGCGTCTTGGTCTATGCGGCGTCCATATCGTACAAGGAAGAAAAATAATAATAATTTCACGTAAAATCGACCCTTTGTCAACGCTCTGCCCGAACATATAATTTCTGGTACGCAAAGTCGATTTCAATCAGAAAAATGTCGGTTACGTTGAACTAAAGAGCGCAAAAGCGCAAGAAAAAAAACATGAAGTCAAATTTGGCCCGAATCTTATGAGGGTAAATATTTTTTACGGGAATTTGTATTCTCTAAACACCTCTCCCCCTTTTTCTGCCGTTATCAGATGTGGCACCGCCCATGATTCATCAAAACTGAATGCTAATTAGTTGAGGTCATCAAAACTGGGTTAAGGCGCTTAGCTTGTCGTTTTATTACGCCCTTAAGTCGTGCATTCCACATTAAATGGTTCTAATAAAAAAGTGCATTACGACAGTATACATAGACCGAACGTAGATAACTATCCCAATATATAATATAAACCCTAAAAACTCATTTTTGCGATTTTTGTTTTGGTGGAACTTCAGTTCTTTTTAATGTTGGCGCTAGTGATTTTTTTTTTGCTTTTTTTGATTGTCAAAGTAATTAACTGTTGCATGTCAGACGTGGCCGCGATGGCATGGAATAAAATAATTGAAAATTGTTAATTAACTATCAAATTAGTTGGTCGTCTGTGATTTGTGGTTTGTTGCCCGTTTTTCACCTCATTACGATCACCAACCAATGGTTATGCGAGGCCGTTTATGGATCAAGAAATATAAAAAATCCCTACATAACTTGCTAAGCGAGAAACTACGAAAGAAAAAAACGTGTATTTTGGGTGTAAATTAACGGTACAATACGTAGGCGTTGTTTGCTGTAACATTTCCAAAACAACACCTAAAAAGTTTCAACTAAGTTAAACATTTGGCATCACATACAGAAATCAGTAAAAATATATAATGTTTTCTTATAATTTACGGTTTTTGCGTCAAATACTCAAAATTTTAATTTTTAGCCCGTTGTTTTGTAGTCCATTCAAAATCGTATTTGAGCCGTCGGATGGAGCCTCCATTATGCTTTCTATGCGGTCCTTTAGATGTTCTCAATCTCAAATCTTATTTTTGGGAAACTAAAAACCGTTTTCGGGTCTAATCCATCTATTATTATATATTGTTTTCAGCGAACGGGCCTTGGCAATTTAGGACTCTTCGTATAATTCGTGATATATTTTCGTCGTATATTTTCGAGTAAAATCATTGTTAAAATATCTCAAATATTCCGTTATTTTTAAATCTTTCATAGTAAATTTTAAATTAATTTTGTATGGTGAAAATCTACTATTTAATCTGAAATTTTGATGGCCACAAATTTGTGTTATTAAAAATTTTGAGTGAAAAATTTATATTTGAAATGTTTGCCTTGCAGATTTTCTAATTTAAATTTGCGTTTCAAAAAAGTCGATCGAAGACATTTTCATGATTACAAATTTTTATTCCAACTGTTTTGGCGATGAAAATTTTTTCGTTCAAAAAAACTTTTAGTATAAAAAAATTGTGTGTCAAAAATAAATTTCTCTACAGAATAAATAAACATGCAAGCTGTTTTCGTTAGAAATTTCCGTGTTACTTAATTTTTTAGGAAACTAACGGGTCTAATCCAGCTATTATTATATATTGCTTTCAGCGAACGGTTTTTGACAATTCAAGACTTTTTTTTCTCGATTTCGTGATATTTCGTGATATATTTATGTCAAGTCGCTACACGGGCGCGGACAAGTTTATTTTCATACTAACCCACGATTAGTGTTGGCCGTTTGTTGTAGTTTGAGAAACGTCGCTTTACTCGTACCTAAAATAAAACCATCATGTTAAATATATTTCGCGTTTTTTTTTCTAAATACAACTTTGTACCGTCTAATGTTCCAAATAGTTTTTTTTCATTAAATCGTTTGTGTAGTCAATTAAGGACTGGATTTAAAATGCTGCATAATCTTATTTTTGCGAGTAAGTGTGCACAAAATGTGCAAGCCAATAACTAATAATGAAAATTGATTGTATGAATAAAATAGTTAATGAAACTGTTGTTCACCAAATTTTGATAATTTTTGTAAGCTACAATTAACCCGGAACAACAGCCAATTGTTATACAGGGTGCAGTTATCCGTCCACTACACCCCTGCGCTGTTATCTTGTTACTATTGCATGAAAAAAATCTGCAAGATAACGGAGCGAACGGGGACATCTGCAAGATAACAGCGCAGGGCTTAACACATGAAAATAGGGATTCCTGGAAAATTGGCCGAAAAAAATCTGCAAGATAACGGAGCCAACGGGAAAATCTGCAAGATAACGGGTGACAAGATAACAGCGCAGGGGGTGTATTACAAAATTTCCAGTTAACTATCTATTTTTTCAGTTCTGATGGACGGTTAACTGCGCATCCTGTGTTAAATTCGGATTTTGGAGTACCAGTATCAAGCAACAAGGAAAACTGAACAATTTGAGTCAAACTTTTTTTGAATTTCGAGATTTTTTGCGTTAATTTCATTTTTTTGAACCCTGAATTTTGATAAGAAAAGTTCTTGTCGGATAGTAATTAACCATTAAATAGAGATCACGTTGTTGAGTCAACAAATCCACCAAAAATAGCAAACCCAGATATGTTTATGTCTAAAAACCAAAGTAGGGTTGTCACACAAAAACATATTTTCATTAGTGATGAAGTGTTCCACGTCTTCTGTAGTGGTTAATCGATAATTTCTGGCTTGAAGGGTTCTCCTTTCTTTCACCTTTACCACTTCATGCCCCGTTCTCACACTTCTAAGCCAAAAATTATCACTTTCACGGTGCTAAAACGAAAACTAAAAAGCGGCCATTTTTTAAGTTAAAAGTACACATACATAAATCACGCTGCAAATTACGCACCATGAAATAAGTCACACATTCTCTACTTGTACAAAGAAATGTTTTCGAGGATCAATTTATAAATCAACACTAATCAAAAACGTAGTCAAAACATTATAAGCAAAAAAAAATGCAAAATTTAGCTGCATACTATTATAAACGGTGGATAAACGTTTAGAATATGTTAAAACAAAGTGAACTTTAAGAGATATTTTAAAATTCAACGACCCTGATGAACTTGTTTACCATTTGAAAATAATTTTTTTAAGCTTTAAAAAGTAAGTATCAGAGGGCCTGCTATAGCGCAGATGAACACTCGGACATAATTAAATGTTATAAAAAATAAATAATAATTCTATGATGAAACATAAGTTTAACACGGGTTGAGTTTCATGAAAATCGGCCGAGCGTTTCTAGATTGTTTGTTAATTTATTCGATTGATTTTAGGAGGTGAGTGACCCTCTGTGTACAAATATGTCATGCCAAAAAAGTGATCGTAAAAGATGTTGTAGACTGTGAATTTCAATGAACTTTTTTGAAACTAACGAAACTTCCGCGCATCAGCTAATTTGTTCTACCGAAGAAAAACTATCACCATAGGCCGCCCACAAAGCCATGAACTTTGCAAAAAATCAAATCGGATATTGGATCTAGTTTTACAACTTTGATACTATTGAGTCTTTTTTTTGTTTTAAAAACTTCGTTTTAACAAGGAGCACAAAACTGTTGTCTTCGATTTTTGAATAAATGTCTGGTAAAAAAAAATCGCGAAAAGAGCAACTATTACTATAAAAATAAAATTAATACCACCAAAACTACTCAAAAAAATAAAAATACGGTCTGTAGAAATCATCTCCAAAAACGAATATTTTTGTGTAATAAGTGTCCGATGTGATGGGAGTTGGCAACAATTTTGTGATCGAAGATGTTTTCTTATTAAACTAGACATTAGAAAATACCATATCATCGAAATAATACAGAAAAAAGTTGTTCTAGAACATTTTACTTCCACTAATAGTACAAGCATTTTTTCAAAATCGTGTTTAGTCGAAATTTTCAAATGTCGAAATTTTCTAGATTTACAATTCCAAATGAACTTGGAAGGACTTTATTATAATCAGCAAGCCTTAGTCAACTGATAAAACCACCAAAAATATTTCTAAGGGTCATTTTCCTGATTTTCAGTTTTATTTGTAAACAAAAGGTCAATCACCTCTTTAACCCCCAACCAAAAATAATTAGCGGTACCCCAACCAAAAATAGGGACGTTTGTCCCTGTTTTGTATTTTCACTTCTGTGAGTCATCTCTGATCGTTCATAATTTACACTAAAAGCAAATCGATGGTCCTGAATCGAATGGGCATACTTTCGGAAGATTTCCGACCACCCTTGGACACTTTTTGGTCGATTTGACCACAAAAACATAACGGTTAACCGGGTTCACAAACGGTAAACCGGACGACGTACGGGGTTAATTTTGGTTTCATTTTGTCAGAATTTTGCTAGTTAACACATTTAGGAAAAAAATGTAAGAAAAAAATGAGTTTTTAATGTAATAATTTCAAAAAAACCTGTTTTTGGTCGTTTACCAAGTTCAATTAATCATTAATTACTCGTGATTAAAAAAATTGAAAATTATTGTTTTGTGTTCTACGGATTCACAATCGCTTTTTCTATGTTGGATTTCACTGTCAATTCATTTGATAAAGCCGAACAACAAATAAATACGTCTATTAGATGGAGTAGGGACAAATGTCCCTGTTTTTGGTTGGGGGTTAAGCGACTCAAATAAAAGAGACACCCTCAAAAATCAATCGAAGAAATTTACAGTCCATCTAGAAACGTTCGGCAGATTTTCATGAAACTCAGCCGGTATATGTGGATTATTTTTAGGATATGTGGCGTAGGATAAAGTGTTTCCCCCACTTTTCAAATTTAAACAATATCCGAAAAACAACCAGAATTTTCACTGTTTGTCCGTCACTTCCGGTTAACCAATTAGCAAGAAATTCCGGTAAGGTTAATTATTATTATTGTAAGTAGAAGGATGATTGAAATCGATTTTAGGTCGGACATCCAAGGACCTGTCTTGTACCTTATATCGCGTGAAACGGGCCCGTTATTATAAGGCACCTGGGAGTTAACCATGAAAACCTATCAGACATACCGGTACATTCGGTTAAATCAGCTGTATTTATGTCAAATGATGATTACGTTCGTTGATAGCGATTGGTCATAATCTTGTTTATATAGAATCGCTAAATTTGCTCAAACCGCTAGTTGAATTCTTTTATAATTTAGTTATTAAATAATTCTAACGTGCTCAACACCGCCAAAAATTGGCCGACGACTTAATCCGGAACAAGTTCTGCGATTCCGGACAAGCGTGTTTGGAATATAATGGGGTTCAAAAAATCAACGACTTGCTCCCATTTTAATAATAATATTCATCTCAAACTAAATCAAAAATTGAAATCTGCTCTTCACTTTAGATGGGCTTTGCTTTGAAGCCCCAGGAACGCGGAATTATGTTTTCCCTAAAGTAATCGGTGCTCTCTATAAAGAAATCACGTGTATAAGGCCACAAAAACGTGGCAAGTTTGTAGAACTCAAAAAGTAAACAAAACACATTGAAAACAGAAGTCCCAATAAGGACTCTACAAAATGACTGTACCGAGTTATTTTCGAATTTTTGAAATTTTTGGCGGAATATAAATTACGCAAGGCTTAATTTTGAATTATTGTTTTGCCTTACATTTTCATATTCGAGGCAAATTCATAAATTCAAAGACATGTTCGATAAATTTGAGATGTCCAATCCGAAAATTGAGTAAAATTAGGGACTTTATTTGACAACTTTGCACGTTACATAATTTAACCGCCAAGAGACGCCCTCTAAGATTACTTCATCGGACTAAATTACAGCCTGGAATCTAACAAAATCACGTTCTATTTTTTTTTCGGTGTCCAACATTTTCGATTATTATACCCTGTTCTCACACAACTAAGCCGAAAATTACAAGTTGGACGCGATTGAAAGCCATGAAAAGTAAAAAAAAGTAACATTTTTTCTAATTTTTGTTTTTGAAGAATCAATTTAGGCCTAGTAGATAAGTCTACACGTTACGCGACGCCTAACATAATCAATATATGTTCCGCAACGTTTTTTTATAAATTTAATTTTCCTCATTTACAGAAAACTACTTCTTGAGGGCGCCGAGCTTATTACATTTAGGACACGGATGGCGATGGAAGTCACTGATTGGATTCCTTTTTTCACCATTTTAAACTCAAGTTCAATTTGAATAATTATATTAACAGCTGCACTGGAAAAATATCAAAAATAAAATCTTCATACACGGGGAGACGGCGTAGTAAGTAACTTTGTATTTTAAGTTATTAATTATTAATAATAACGGACGAATGTGCTAAATAAGGGAGGAATTTATTCGAAATGTTATTGTTCCTAATCAGGGACAAAGTACATTTTATGAGACTCAATAAATAATATGTTCAAGCATTTGTCAATTTGTTAATACATAGCAAATAAACTTAAGGGCCGGACACAGCCTTTGTTTACAAAAAGCACCTTTTGAAAAAACACTATCCTAGGCGATCTATACAATGGAATTCAATATAATGAAATGTTTCAATAAAAAATCGTTAACCACATCGTTAAATAGTACTAATCGCACCTTAGTGCCGCTCACCGACCCCCACGTGGTCATGAATTTAACAAGTCAAAATAAGAAACCTTTCTAGTTCTACAATTTTGAAAATATTAAGTTCCTTTTGTGATTAAATGGTTGGAATTGAAAAAATGAAGCGACGTACGGTATTTTACTGTTCTTGAAATTACCCCATCAAAAAATATTGAGAAAAAACTAAAAAAAATCCCCAAAAATGGCTAAATCGTTGACCTAAAGGAGCTTTCAAAGCTATGATAAAATTGAAATATCGAAAATTCCGACCGTGCGTCTGTTCCTATCGGATTATTTATTCAAACGTACAAAACATAAAAGGATTATATCACAACCTACGAAAAAAAAGAAAAATCGGCGTGCAGAATCTGCACTGCAGATCTCTCCGATGCAAAAAATGAGAATTTTTTGAACAGATTTGTAAACTAAAAGGTAATGAAACTTTTTCTCTAGATTTGAATTCCAAATTGTCATGACATGTCAGATAAAATGAGAAAATGTTTCATTTTGTACGCGTATCATGATATAAAACAATATAATGAACAAAAAAAAATCAAAAAAATTGTTATTTTTCAAATGATGTTAAAAGAGAATCGATACAAGATTTGTATTACAAATACAATTATTATAACAATAATAAATTATCTGGTTTCGTTGAAGCGGTTAATGTTGGATTGAAAAAGAAAATGAGAAAACACAAAAAACAAAATCAAGCGTTACCGAAACAATATCTAGAATTTTTTCTACAAAATAATTGAAATGGTAATTTTCCCATGATATATAATATATAATTTACTCAACAGCATTAACCCCCTTAAGGACCGGTCATAGGCATTGTTTACAAAAATAACGAGGTATAAAAACGCTCATGGAAACCACCAGAAACATTCAAGTGCACAACTGTTTTTTTTGTTCATTAGCAGAAAGTTCACTGCATAAAATGGTGCCATTTCCGGCACCATAATTGTTGCCCTTGAACNCAACGGCGCCAAATTTGAGCGTCCTGGAAAATTTTGCATTCGCAGAGTTTTTTTTCGCTTCCATTGCCTTAATTAGGCAAAAACAGCTTTTAAGGAGGTGAGTGACCCTCTGTGTACAAATATGTCATGCCAAAAAAGTGATCGTAAAAGATGTTGTAGACTCTGAATTTCAATGAATTTTTTTGGAACATACTAACGAAACTTCCGCGCATCAGCTAATTTGTTTTACCGAAGCAAAACTATCACAATTGGCCGCCCACAAAGCCGTGAACTTCGCAAAAAATCAAATCGGATATTGGATCTAGTTTTAAAACTTTGATACTATTGAGTTCTTTTTTGTTTTAAAAACTTCGTTTTAACAAGGAGCACAAAACTGTTGTCTTCAATTTTTGAATAAATGTCTGGTAAAAAAAATAATCGCAAAAACCACTTTAGAGCCCAGATTCACGACCATGAATTTTCATGATAACAAACAGATATCAAAAATCGGCGTCAAACGTTTTCAGCGTCTTGTTTCAGAGCAACTATTACTAAAAAAAAAATTAATACCACCAAAACTACTCAAAAAATAAAAATACGGTCTGTAGAAATCATCTCCAAAAAAGAATATTTTTGTGTAATAAGTGTCCGTTGTGATGGGAGTTGGCAACAATTTTGTGAACGAAGATGTTTTCTTATTAAACTAGACATTAGAGAATACCATATCATCGAAATAATACAAAAAAAGTTGTTTCAGAACATTTTACTTCCACTAATAGTACAAGCATTTTTTTCAAAATCGTGTTTAGTCGAAATTTTCAAATGTCGAAATTTTCTAGATTTACAATTCCAAATGAACTTGGAAGGACTTTATTATAATCAACAAGCCTTAGTCAACTGATAAAACCACCAAAAATATTTCTAAGGGTCATTTTCCTGATTTCAGTTTAATTGTAAACAAAAGGTCACTCACCTCCTTAAGTGAAAATGTCCCGTTGAATTTCGGGATCGGGAAAGTGCTCAAAAAGTATTGGGGAAATCGAGATTTACGAGAGCTTGAATAGCGATTATCTCAGAAACTAATTTTTTTTTTTTCGATTTCAGAACTTTATCGAAAGTTGTTCAACATTAAACAAGAATGTGCCTTTTTCTTTAATTGTTTTAAATATCCTTTGAAAATCAAGCCAAATCACACGAGACGCATTAACGTGTTTAAATACAAAAGAAAAGACAGTTTGCAACAAACCGCGGTGGCCGAGTGGTTGGCGCGATGGGTAAGCTCTGCTCTGACAAGCAGGGTTCAAATCCCATGGACGTCAAATTTTTTGGCCACCAAATTATTTCTAATTCATACTTTTGTAAATAACCTGCGCATATGAAACGTGTTTTTTAATGTTTTTCATTCAATGTAACAACAGTAAAAACCAACATAGAATAACCAATTTCAAACTGAAGAAAAAATTAACATGAGAAAAAGGTGGTTCTCAAAATAAAATAAAAACTTGTTTTTCTACCTCCCCAAATCCAGATCGATCGAGCTCTAAAAACTTATAAAATTTGCAAACCCTGACAAAATCGGATGCCGAAATAAAAAAAATATAGAAAATAATCTAGATCTTTTCCTTGAGTGGTTCCACGTATCCAACTGGTCTGTCCCTGGCCTTCAAAGTGTAGGTGGAAATATAAGTTAGGCATGGTTTCTAGTGCTAAAGCTGAATCCAACAACATATCCATTTGGGGACAAAGGGCCTCGAACGAACAAGTATTATCGAGGCACAAATTCCCAACACACTCTGACCCAATACATTTGTACCCAGCATTTGATATACATCGTAAATGCTCTCCCGACGGTGCCATTGGTAAACTTCCAATTATGGTTTCTCTATGACAATTCTTAGTAGGGGCATAAAAATATTTTTGATTTAAACAAACAGTTTTTATTTGGCACTACTTTTTATTTGACTCGCAGGGGGAAGTGTGTGCATATATGCACACGACTTGGTTTTTCGTCGATTTAAAGCATAATGAGGCCCCATAGGGCAGAATTGGTATTGCTGACCCCACTCAACTTTTCGAGAAAATTCCATTGGCGGTATTTTTGCGTAGGTTGGATATTTCAAACAGGTCTCTAGCGAGCCCTGGTGGCCCAAATCAATTTGGACTCAGTGACCCCTGGGAGTTACGTTTATAGGTAACACTTTAACTTCGAATATCTTTGTTTTAATATGTTCGATATTGTTATCTCA
>SCLG01000168.1:312375-327469 GCA_004367875.1 Oikopleura albicans | reverse complement strand
TACTTTTTGAAATTCGTGAAATATGACCCCCTGAAGGTCATGTGACCTTTTTGACCCCAAAATCGGATTCTCCGATGTCGACTTAGTAATAGGGCCGAGTTTCACCGATAAAAAATAACTAAGTCGGCGACAGTCAATTAGAGGGCATCAATTACAGATTTTCCCTACTTCCCTTTGATCTGCCGCCGACTTGAGTCGAAATCCGAAAAAAGGGCCATGTCTTACAAAAGATTCAAGAATTTCTACCACATGCAAAAAAAATTAGGGCGATACCTCTAAAACTCTGGCATTGGCGCTCAGTCCCGTTTGGGGGGTGCGAAAAAAAAAGCGACCAATGCTCTGTTGAACGTTATTGGCCCATTTCCACATTTTTCTTTTAACCTTCGGTTTATCGACTCGATTGAATTGGTAGTCGTTTGAAGATTATCCCCGGAGACAATCATTTCATAATAATTAAAATTGAAAATTGAAAATCGCGCCGTTGTAGAAAAATAAACTTTCACAATGTAATTCGTAATGAATTGTTCAAGTTCATTTTTGATTTTTTCATCGAAGTATTGCGGGAAATCGTTTGACAAGTACAGAATAATGCGAGAAAGAATTTTGTGGTCAGTTAGGTTAACATATAGTTAGGATGTATTCCGGAAAATTGAAATTTCGAAATACACGTCAGAAATTGATGAAACTTCATATACGGGATAATCAAGACCCAAGAAGTTCAAAAAAGTTTACCAAAAATTCCTAGCATGTCACGTGTTGACGCTAGAGAGCAATTTCCATTTTTGTACCACTATGCACTTATTGACCCATAANTATTTTGGCCATTTTGGACCGATTTATCGGTCAATTTGACAAAATTTCGATTTTTGAACCAGACCATCAGATCCGCCGTGCTTAATAACATATAAATAGGTACTTTCATTTATAAAATCGGCTGGTTAAATTTTCGCCAAATTTTCCCGGAATACATCCTACATATAGTGATCCCATTAAAATACGGAAAAAAATAAGCAAATCGGGATTCTTAAAATAAAGTGGCTGAATTTTGCGGAATTTTTGTCGAAATGCACGGATAATGTGTACAGAACACAATACACTTTGCGCACCTGGAAAGACAATTTGTGCCGCTTGAAGAAGTTGTTTCTTCATCATTGATTAATGAAAATATATTTTTCTGTCCCTTCGGCGTTTTTTCACATTTTATGATTGTCGGGTCCAGCGCCACAAGCGTCAATGTTGCCGGGCATTTTTTTGATTTGCGATAAATGCACCGACAGTTTAACCCAGTTTTTGTTACGTGATTTCTATGAAATTCAAAATGAAGTCCATGTTCCTCTGTATGAAATACGATAGAACAACCAGTCTTTTGTCCTGTCGATATATTTGTTAAATACGGCTCTTGCCGCGTTCCGATCTCTCGACCAATAACTGTAGTATTAATAAACGGGGCAACATTATGTTTTTCCGACATAATGAATATTATAATTAAAGACGGAAACATTCGAGTTAAATAGTTACAAAAAGTAGCAGTAAAGATTAAAGCATATGGGCCATGTGGTCCATATGATAGGGACCATGTGTTCCCAATTAATTTTAGATCTATTAGACATTAATAGTCGGCACCAATTCGGAGAATTCACGAATAAAATCTTGTTACGGCGGCGCGNAAATCACTGTCAAATGTTAAATTCAATGTAAAATGTTTAGGCCCTTTTACTAGGGTTTCACAATTTTGAATGACTCGAGTGCGCTTTGCCTCGCTGCTCACAATTCCATCGATCCCGGTTTGCACACCGCCACAACTTTTATAATCATACTGAGCCTATAAAACAGGAGTTTATACTGTATAAAATAACCGTAGTGGTAAAATTGTACAGATCTTGTTTTTGACGACACAGTCAGTCAAAAAATTGTCTCAAACAATTGTCCAAAAATTTTTCCCAAAAATTATGCTCAAAAGTGTGTAATTAAAAATAAGTTTTGCCAAATTTTTTGTCCCGTAAAATTACGGGGAATAGTCTTACGAAATGTTTTCGTAAGTTCACTGAACTCTCACTCACTAAAACATTATTTTGATTCAAAAATCCTGTCCTGAAATCTACTTCCCGGGTCAGCTACAGAAAATTTAATCGTCAACAGATTTCCAATTGTTTTAACCGTTGACATTTGACTTGAACCGCAAATTCTCTGCGCTGGTTTATCATAACCACCAATAGCTGCTTGATCAAATACTTCAATAAAATTATAAGTACAATCGCCCATTAATTGTGCCGATAAGTCTAGTTGAATTGATGTGCCGGTTGGCGCAGTTAAAGTCCAAACACAGTATGCTTCTTCGGCAAGAACGTCCGGATACCCTTCACTTTGAATAACACCTTCATAAACGGATCAAAATAATGTACCATTTGTATTCACAAGAGAGCATAGGAGTTAACATCGAATTTCAAAAAATTTTTTTTGTTGCACGGAAAAATAAAAATTTTTGACATCAAGATATATGAATAAGTTCAAGCTCTAAAATTTCTACGGTTTAACACGAATTTTTAAATGTGAAATATGAATATGAGCTACAGAGCATTTTAAGACTTCGTTAAAAGATTTTTTTTAACAGTAAAAAATGATGTTTAGCGCCAAAACATGTCTCTTTTAAATTTCAAATGCGCCAGCTACGGGTCGAACTGGCTCAGTTGCGTTGTTTGTGGACATAATTTGTTATGTTGTTACGAAAAAGGCGACCATCAGTTAACTAACTTGAAAAAACTTTGATCCTAATCTTTATGATCATTTTCGGTGAGGTCAATGTCCTCGCCACAAGTGGGACCAGTCTTGGTCCATTTCAAGTAAAATCCTTCGTAGTTTCGATCATTATTGTCAGCGTGAAACATGATTGTTATTTTGCTGACTGTACTTTCAAATATGGGAGGCGCTTGTTGTGTGTTTGTCCAGCGTCCACAGTGAAAACCGTTTGTCCCGTCTATTTTGGGTTTTTAATTGAAAATTTAGTTACTTGAAGTTGAACAAACAAAGCCGAAATTAGACACCGTAGTCTTTTAGACAACAAAAAAAATTTCTGTCTAATTTACTAAATAAAAATCTTTCCAAAAAAAAATAATAAACTTAACCCTTAGAATGAAAACTAAATACAGAGTAGAAGTAAGGGTATAATTTGGATTTCATGTCCCTGCTACTGGCGTGAGGAAAAAAGTGTCACCGAGCAAATTTCGCTTGTAGGTTTAAAACAGTACTGGGTCGTATCTATTTTGCGACCCGGGTCGAGCTCGGTGACAAACTGACGACCCACACAGGTACTGTATTGTCTTTTAACTTATAAAGTCGTATTTTTTCATTATACAAATGAACTTTCACATTACAAGAGCTCATTGTGATGCTGAAAACCGGAAATCGAATATGACCTATGTTACATAGGCTATCATTGATCATCATAGCCGCTATGTTAATACATGTAGGCTATGTAACATGTTACATGTAGCCTACATGTAGACTATGTTAATACATAGGCTATGTTACATTGGACATACCAAAAGACCACTAAACTTTCCACGGAAAACGTTTTCTTCAATAAATATTTTCTTCAAAAACTTTTTTCGAAAGAGTTTTTCTAGTAAAAATCACGGTGCGCAAAAACATATCTGTGCACGTTCTTTATTTTTAAACCCTAGATCCATGGGAGCAATATTTTTCATTCCTGGCGGCGTTGGGGGGCTTGGTGGTATATTCGGCATTAGTGGCGGAGAACCTTCACCACCATTAAGCATTAATAAGAAACCGCCACCATTACCAGTACACATATCACCACTACCGTCAATTGCCAGCGGCGTCTTAAACTTTACTTTGATATTATATCCTTATGAAGTTTCAAAATCATATATTTCAAAAAAAAAAAGGAATTGCTACTTGGGCAAGTTATAAAAAGATTTTTATATGGCCAATAACCAGTTAAATATTTAATAAAAAATAAAGTAAATACAGAGCGTTGATTGGTTACACAGGAAACAGACCAATGAAAAGGCCGATAGATACGTAGGTTTGGCTAAGTTACCAAAGTATTATGTACAAAGTTTTTATGTACAAAAGTATTTCAACGCATTAGGGCTATCTTAACAAATTTGGAATCGAAATATATCGCAATGAACAAATATTTTACCAAACGCCCAGACCAATTATCTTAACAAAATTAAATTCTCTGGACTTTTTTAGCACTTTCGGTGTTTAAGATAATATTATTATTTTATGTTTATTATTTTATATGTTTGTATCATCATTAATTTCATATTCGAAACTTAAACCTTGGTCTAATTGAATTTCGTATCTACAGCTTTGCCGGCCTTTGTATGGCTCTGGATAGTTCGGAGAAGAAATTTCGCCACTGCGTTCCAAAAGACGTCCCCCGCACGTTTGATAATACGTCGCGTTAAAGCCCTTGCCGGTTATTATATCATTCGAATGGAAATAAAGTAACACCTCATGGCTTAGTGACTGTACACTTATGTCATGAAATTGTCCACACAGTTTGTTGATCGAGACGTGGCCTGTTGTAGGGCCATCAAAGAATTCCAAATAGTCGGCCGTACATTGATGAGATTTTTCGATATCTAGCCTCAACGTTTGAAAAATTGTAATATACAGTCCCGACTTTCTAGTTGTGCAATTTGCAGTCGTGCTCAACTAGAAGGTGCTCAACTAGAAGGTCGGGACTGTATAGCGTCAAACAAAAATACGCTTTTACAAAATTGGTAACACGCATTTTTCAACATCGTTGTCAAACAATCAGTTCAAGAAATATTGAATGAAATTCAACAATAAAATTTAAACGTTGCCCATCATGCTAAAATAAACCTCAATTGCACTGCCTTTGGTCGTATAAACATTCCAAAAACAGTCAATATTTGGCTGGTACGGATTTGGGAAACCCGGCGAAAATATCGGCAATGGATCCATTCCGGCGACGACAAAATCGTTACCACAAGTTCCAGGATCGATTGGGTCCGGCTTTGGATTGGGACCGATTTCATGATTTTGCACAGCCGTGAAATTCAGTAAAAAGCCGTGACCCCAATTGATATGGTCTGAGTGAAATCGAACGTGCAATAAGTCACTAAAAGGAACCATGTTTAAATAAAAAGAGGGTGTTTTGACACGTTAAACCAAATATTACCGGTTAAAATATCACAGGGAGTTAACCAACATATTACAGTCCTATCGCCTTTTTCTTTACAGACTTTTTCTTGACAAAAACCCCGTTTCTTGACAGATTTTAGGCCCTATGACTGGTATGTTCAAACAGAAAATCAAAAAATTACAGGACATTTCCGGACGCGCTGAAATTTGCCACAAGTCTGAAAATTTGCCACAAGTCATTTCTGTTTTCCACCCTGCATTATTTTTCAAGTTGCCAGTGTCGATCTCCTCCCTACACCGATCTGACTCAACGCCACAAATTGACCTTATCAATTACAAAAATTGAGATTCCGTAAAACACGTAATTTTTGAGTTATGAATTTTATTCCAAAAGGAAAAACATGGTACGTACCAGGTAACCTCACTGGTAAATTTTCAGCGAAATTGGAGTATTTTTGAATTTCTGTTTGAACATACCACCTATGACTCATATGGTCGGTGGCCTTTTTCTTGACAAATTCCCATATCTTGACAATTTTCTTTAAATCCAGATGTAATTTGTTAAAAGTTTGTTAACCAGTTTTCACCAAAATATATTTTACTAGTTTTATATTTGACTGTTTCATATTTTGATACATTTAGATACATTTTTTCAGGAGAAATGTTCCTCAAAACTGTATTATCACCGTTCACATAGGCGGTTGAACAGTCGGTGTCCCGAATCTTGACACATTGCCCTTTTCTTGACAAAAATCCCGTTTCTTGACAGATTTTAGGCCCTCTGAGTCATGCGAAAGTGTCAAGAAAAAGGCGATAGGACTGTATTTTAGACTTGGAATATTTAATTTTGTTTTGCATTTGGAAATTTTAATTGAAAAATCGGCGACGGGGGGCTGGGAGTTAATTTTAACTCACCCTGTGGTTTCACCAAATTCTATTCCGGGATTGGCGATTATATAGTCGTCACAACCGTCAAATACCCGTTTCCCGCCAGACCGTGGTCCATCAGTCAATTGCAATTTATCAGCACAGGTCACGTCAAAGTCAATGACATGATATCGAACAGTTCGATTGAATCCAGCATAAACCGACCATTCTGAGTCAACATTGTTTAAATAATTGTGCGGATAAAGTGGGGACGCTACTTGACCGCTGCTTAGTCCGCTTGGAATGGTTTGCGATAGTACTTTTACCTACGGAGGTTATGGGTTCGAACCCCATAGTAAGCAAAATTTTTGTGCAATCTATTTTTCTATAAATTTAACGGAAATGTTCAGCAACTTCTGACAATCACACCGGACATAACACATTGTTCAATATTCGTAATTTTAACAAATCTAATAGCCAGTCTTTTTTTAATGACCATTTTTAGTGTCAGATTCGAAACAATTTTAAAACCATGTTCCTTATAACCGTTCCCCACTCTTGCGTGTATGATGCAACAAATCCCATCGATTCAATTGCTTCGTCCGAAACAAAGTTTACCCACAAAATTTGCGACTCAATAGGATGTTGAATCATAAACATTTGGCCACAATACCGGGCTAAAATTTCGCCGTTTTTGTTTGATCGACGAACTTCAACATAGTCTTTGGTGCAGTCGGGTGAGTCCTCCAGATTGAAATCGGTAAAGGTTAGCCGCATTAGATTCCCTGCCGAAGCTGATAATATCCATACACAATTTGAATTGCTGGGATAGCTCCCTATTTAAAGGTTTTTGTTTTTTATTTAAGATATTGAGCCATAAAAATGAGTTAAAACAATTTTATTCAAAAATGTCACAAAATTTTCTCGTAAAAGTTGACCCTAATAAACACAATATTTATGCGTTTTATCTGAAAAAGTTATGATTTTTATCAAGAAAAAAATGAAAGCGTTTATCAAACGCGGGAATTTTCATCAAACAGAAAAAATGCGCAAAAATGGTAGTTATCATAAACCTCGTTTTCCTTCGGTGTATCTTGGAGAAAGAAAAGAGCCTGACTCGGACCAGTATTCCCCACCGCAATCGTCGCTATTCGTGGTATAAGTGGCAAAAAATCCGGTTCTTTGGACATTTTGACCACCCCATTCGGCATCAAAGTTAACCCGCACCGTATCACCGCCCGAAATGTAGAGCGGGGGCGCATTGGTGCCGCAGTACTTCTTGATATGCAAGTCTGGCTTTAAAGTTTCATAAATTTGAACGTAATCTGACTTGTAGCAAGTTGAAGCATCTCCACCATCATCACCACCCGCAGTATCGACATAGGTATCAAAATTAGGCTGCACAACCTTTTTTATTACAGAAAGCGAGTTAATTCCAAGTTAACAATTTTTGAATAACAATTTTCGATTTTTATCTAAAATACCTTGATGCGCCTGTCTGAATCAAATAACTCAAAATAACCTTTTTTTAAATAATGTAAACTTTTTTTAAATATGTACAGGGTCTGGTTATAAGGTCAGACCCACAAAACTGTCTTAAGCATTTGAAAAAATGGACTATTCGAAAAAGAGATTCAAAAAGACATGGTTTCTAAAGAAAAAAATGTGCCAGCGGGGCCCCGATGCTGCGGAGGTCTTCACCAAAAAAAGTCATCAAAGGCATGGTATGTTAAAAAAACTGACTTGACCTTACAACGCTTCAATTTCAGACCTTATAAATAGACCCCTTGTATTATCAGTTTGAACAGCCTAGTCAAAATGTGTAAAATGAATAAAAATACTTTCATGAGGGTCTGATGATTTAATCGTCCACAAGCAATGGGACTTTTTATCGTACTTTTCCGGATAGTTTGGACTTTCAAAAGATCGAATTTCGTTTGTAGCAAATAAATTTCCGCCACAATTTCGACCCCAGGTCAAGCTGAACCCCATTCCCGTGATTCTATCGTCTGATTCAAAAACCAAAAATACTTCTCCTTTGGCAGATGCATGAATGTCTTCAGGAATCTCGTTGCCACAGTAGCGTCCTGATATTGTGATATTCAAAGTGAACTTTAATTTTCGTATAGATACAAGAAAATTACAATGTTGATAAACCCTAATTAATGTAAAATACCAAAAAGTGAAAAACGGGGTTAAAATTTGACGATTTGAATTTTATAATTTCGTTCAAGAAGTCATATAATAATATTGTCCAGCCGTAGTTAGACATTTTAACGGTAAAACTTACCTGAGTTGGCTCGGGAATTGAACTTTTATAATTGTACCGCGTCTTTCGAACAAAACGGGATTGCATGAGAGTGACGACAAGTTTATTAAAATTTTCCCGAAAAAACGTTTTCCTCGTTATACGATTTCTCTAAAACGTGAAATTTTTCGAAAAACGTTTTCCCCGAAAGACCGCGGTGCCGTCCAACATTAAGCTTCATTTATCGAAAAAATACAGAGCAGAACTGGACCTATATTTGTCGGAATTATACCGTATGTCGATGCTAACATTGATAGGCTTTAGGCAATCTTCGTATNCTGAACCCCATTCCCGTGATTCTATCGTCTGATTCAAAAACCAAAAATACTTCTCCTTTGGCAGATGCATGAATGTCTTCAGGAATCTCGTTGCCACAGTAGCGTCCTGATATTGTGATATTCAAAGTGAAGTGTAATTTTCGTATAAATACAAGAAAATTACAATGTTGATAAACCCTAATTGTTGTGAAATACCAAAAAGTGAAAAATGGGGTGACCACAAGTTAATTAAAATTTTCCCGAAAAAACGTTTTCCTCGTTATACGATTTCTCCAAAACGTGAAATTCTTCTAAAAACGTTCTCTCCGAAAGACCGCGGTGCCGTCCAACATTAAGCTTCATTTATCGAAAAAATACAGAGCAGAACTGGACCTATATTTGTCGGAATTATACCGTATGTCGATGCTAACATTGATAGGCTTTAGGCAATCTTCGTATCCCTTTGGATGCTATTTTGTCATCGCCGCGTCGGTTCTAGCGCCGACATACGGTAATTACCTATATGAATGTTTTGGATCATCATGATTTAGCAACAAATACATGATAAAAAATAAACACATTATATTTAAAAACCACAATCTAAACTCGGCGCTGTGGAATCATGGCCGTCGCGGACTTCGAGGGCATCTGACCAACAGCTCGGTGTCCATTCAATGTCCATTTGTGCAAAACTGAGCACAATGTGATCGTGATCATTGTGATGCGCAATTTTTATGCGCCAAGTGCATTCAGCATTATTCGGATAATGCGAAGGAAAGTTTGGTGAATTAACTGTCCCGGAATTGGCATTGTACTCGGCGCCGCATGCATTGACGGCAAAGGAACTCTTCCAATCGGCTGAAAATCGAATGTGAAAACGATTCCAGTCGGGCTCATTGGTCACCATTACGACCAGCATTTCGTTTGACTCGGAAGTTGCCTTTTATGGGAGTTAGTGACTTTAAATAAATACTCTAGACTCGCGAAACTTTGGAAAAACCTGAAATTATGAAAAACACCAAGTTATAAACAGTTTTTCATATTTATAAAAAAAACATTTTGTGTGCGTAGACGTAATCGCCGGACATCCCGCATATTATTATAATCATGGGAACCCCCAGCCTTTTGTCCGCCGCTTTTCTGGTACCAAGTCGTGAGTTTCTTTTTTGGATCCAGTCGACGCCCATTATATGTTTCAACATAGGTCCGTTCATCTTTTCCGATATCGGCGTCTTTTGCTGTTAATTCAATAGCCATTCCCGGGTCAGCTTCGATCAGCCAATAAAATACTGAATCTTCTTTAATGCCCGTATCAAAATCGGGTGTTTTTAATGAGCCCGTGTTTGATGTAAAATGTTCAAATCTTGATATAAGCTTAAAATGGTTTTAGGGTCGAAGCTTTTTTTTTGTTTCTTGTTTTTTGACCACTCCTTTTTTCATGATACGGACCACTCTATAACAACAAAGGGCTAGCATGAAACAGGACTGGACCAAATGTTTTATCAGATTTTTTGTTAATATTTTTAAGCCTTGACTTGATCCCTCAGATGGTCCATAAGTGAATTCAAAGCCATGATCTTCAACCTCGGAATCTGACTTAAAAACGAAGTCCAGTAGCAATCCACTTTTATCTTTTCCACCAATATTCCACGAATTCATATTCTTTCCACATCGAGTTTCCAGAAGCTTGTGAGGTTTTTTTTATAAGAACTTAGAATGAAATAATTTAAACATACCAGTTATTTCTTCTAGTACTGTGGGCAAAATTTTGAACATACTTTTACTTTTTAACGTTTCTTCGCGAAATATACAGTGTATGTTTCTAACGGAACATACAATTTATACACCGCCTGAGGGTTTATAAACTAATTTCCCATTTTCGAGTTCGACGAATTTATAGATTAAAATTAGTTGATTAATTTATCTTAGTAAAACCAACCGAATTTTCATACGATATTGTCAGATTATCACACTGACAATCTGGACAGTCTTGAACGGCGAAATCGCTGAAGGAAACAAAAATATCAACACCAGGTGGCATTTCAATCGTCCATTTGCAGATTTGATTCGCCGGATATTTATTTGGATAACCGTGGGATTGAACTGTGCCCTTTATAGCTTGTTTAAAACGTAATTTAACATTAACTCCTGCGTTCCCGACAGTGCCATATGGCACTGTTTTCATTTATTTTGTTAATAGCTTGACACCGATAAGAGTTATTCCCGATCGGGTTTTTGCATTCGGTTGATATTCTGAGAACTACGTTTTAGACAGGCTACCTGTATAGAATGTTTAATATAATTATCGCACCGTGTGGACCAATACATATTGAAACCTTCTACTTCATCTTCATTATCGCTATCGTCATCGGAATGGAACCAAACCGTCACTTGAGAGCTATTACTTTGGTAGAGCTTATTGAAACCTTTTTTGGGTGATTTATTTGATTCTTGCGTCAAAAAGTGCATGATCAAATTAACTATGATAAAACTCTTATATTTTGCGTTCAAAAAAACTACAAAAAACAGACATGAAGGCGATGTTATTCGTAATAACCTGACCTCACATAAAAGTTTTTTAACATGTTTTTTTTTTTTGATACCAGTGTTCGAAAATTTTGTGTTAAAAATAAATCTGCGAAAAACTTTTGATGCTAAAAATAAATCTCTGTGAAAAATTTCGTGTTAAAAATATTCGTGTTAAAAATATTCGTGTTAAAAATATTCGTGTTAAAATATTCGTGTTAAAAAAGAATTCGTGTTAAAAATATTGGTGTTAATAAGCTAATAATATCCATGTTAAAAAAGTGGGTCCCCTTTTATCCGTCAAAATGATAAGTACCCGAAGCCTTGAGCTCCGCATAATCGGCTCGAAATCGGTGGCCCGTGTAATCTATCGCCTTCGAAAAGTTGTAGCCAATCAGATTGGCAACCGTAACCGCCTTCGGGTTCGTCCAAATGAAAATCGTCCAGGTAGATGTTGAGACCAGAGCCGGCATTGGTTGTGATCAAATAAACACAATCCGCTTCTCTCGGATAAGCATTTGGGTAATTTGGAGAATGCAGATAACCGTCATTTGCCACGATTTCCCCGCCACAACCTTCCAATGCGATATCATCACAAATGCAATTTTTTTTAATTTTTTTAGTACTGGTCAAATATTTTCGTCCAATGACCCTATAAATGTAGTAAGTTACTACTAGTAACAACTGTGGATTTCTCATTGCCGTTGGCAAAACAGATGTACCACGAAATTCATTATTGACTAGTATTGAACAATTTAACCACTAGAAACGCTGTATTCGCGAACAAAACGGCTCTAATGGGTTGAAGAACAGTTTTATTAATGATTTATGTTGATACTGTTATCAACCCCATTATAGCCTTTTTCGTTCTGGAAAATAGCAGCTCTAATGGGTGGAATTACCCCTAAATGGCTATTTTTTAGGGTTCGAAAATTGACGTTGCTAAACATGGATCTCAGACTGAGACAATAGGGTCAATAAGGCGCCTTACCCCGTTTAGGGGCATTATTTGGTATTGCAACAAAATTGATACCATGCCTTCGATTGTTGAATTCCAGGTGAACTGAAACCCACTATCTTCGTTCATTTCGTCCGAATGGAAGTTAATATAAAGTGTATTTGTGAATGAAATAATTTGCGGAGGCGGAATGGCGCCGTTTTCAACACGGCCACAATATCGCCCAATAACCGGACTGTCCGCCCAATGGCCATTATGAACTTCTAAATAATCGTTTTGACAGCCACTCGAATACTCAAGCTCAAATTGGATAAAGCTGAGCGAAAGCTGAGTATTATCTGGCCCGGTAATCTTCCAAACGCAGTCCTGATTTGCTGGATAATTCTAAATGGGGTCCAAACTATGTTTTATAAGTCACGAATTATAACACAAATAATTATTTCCATTTGAATGTGACACTATGCAAAAGTTGTGTGCTATTTAAAAGCGCCGAAAGTGGGAATATCTTTACCTTATATTGAACAGGGGATTAATTTCTCAAATCTAAAACCGGAAAATAGGAAATCCGGATATCCAAAACATTTGAAAAAAGATTGCCATTAATCTCTAACATGAGTTGCACAGGATGCATAATAAGTGGTTACCCACTTAAGCTTCCGCCATAGCAGCTAACCAACCTTTTTCCGGTCTCGGAATTTAATTGTCACGGGTACGAGTTAAACCAGGCTTTATTTCGGTTACCGTCTTATGATAAATAACTTAATCAAATCAATGTATATAATTTTAGAGCATATGTGGGTTTTTCGCCTACACAAAAGGAATATTAGAATCAAACCGGTTTTCAGAACAAAATCCCACGCGCAGCGCTCCAAGAGTTAAGCGTGACGCGCTCCAAGAGTTAAAATTGCAAATATGGCCACATAGACAAGTAACTTTTTGTTCTACCTTTTCTTACCGCCAAAAATACAACAAAAATTTGAAAAAAAAAACATTATCATAGCTGTATGACTCATACAGTATGAGATATACCGTATATCATATACGGTATATAACTTATACAGTATAACCATCTACATGTATACTTGAAATCATCAGAACTATTAATCACATTCATTATTTTCTAATTCGAAATTTGCTGTTTATACCCGTAATTCTGTGGATAGCTTGGTGATTGTGATGTTCCAGTTGGGGAGTAAAAACTTCCGCCACAATACGTTTTTAATGGTGCAAAAATTCCCTCAAAACTCGATTCGCTTCCATCATCTGCGCCAAACATATAAAGAGTAAGTGCCGACTGAGTCGACGTAAACTTTGCTGGTAACGTATCTTTATAAGGGTACGAAATGAAACCACTTTCAGTCAATAATTATTTTTACCCACTTGTTTTTTTTCATATAAACCGTTCATAATGAACGGTTAAACGGTCTTAAAAATACATGTTAAAAATTCATGTTGAAAGTTCATGTTTAAAATTCTTGTTAAAAATTCATGCTAAAAATTCATGTTAAAAATTCAGGTTAAAATTCATGTTAAAAATTATTAATTGAATCACAAACTCACGAAATTACACTATTCTCAAAACACTTAATGTAATTTTAGCAAAAAATATCCAAAAAAACGTCTCAATTACTAACCCTAGGCTGGATCACAATATTGTCCCATATAATCAACATGACTGATGAATTGATTGTCGTAAAACCGCACCAAACTTGAGCAGGCATTTTTGACTGGTGAAAATTTAAATGATGTGAATTTGAATTCGACGACATTCGACGGTGGCGCCCTCAGGTACCAAACACACTCTATCTCGGTTGGGTACGCCAGTGGGTATGACGGGGATCGAATGGGACTACTGAATTGTGGTTTTTCAAACATTTTCAACAACTCTCTGTCAAATTTATGGAATAGACTATTCCGAATAGTCAATTAAATGTTCATTTAATCGAAACATTTACATTAGTGTTATTTTAATCTCCCTTCCACCTAAATCTCCCTTCCACGTGGTGTCCCAAACCACACGAGAGTATATGCGTGATAACGATTTCAAATGAATTGGGACACCGCCTGAACTATGCGGGAAGAGTGCTTAAAAGTGTAAAATAAGAATACTACAGTATTGTACATGCATTTATATGGGTAAATGGCCGAAAAGGCGCTCATTATAAAAAGCCGTAGGGAGTATATACGAGTTGATATAACTAATGACTATATTAGTTTTAATTGGAGTTAAACTACTAACATGAGATTTCACTGGAGATTATTGAAAACGTGAAAAACCAAACTTGAATCCATGAACACACCTCCGCAAGTAGCATCACCCCGATGAACCAATAAAAATTCAAAATGAGCCAAAAATCCGTGATCATTTTTATTCCCGTCAGTGACATACTTAAGTGTTAGCCCATTTCCAGCTGATTCAACTTCTTCGGGAAGTCGACTTTCACATGCTTTTAGCAGCAAGTAATTCTGTTCAGGGTGCTCTTGGTTAATTCCATCATAAACAGCAACATAACTTTTATTACATGCATCATTGCTAACGTTAGGATTTTAAAAATTTTAATCAAATACCCAGGGCGCGCTGTTAAACGGCCACAAACAAATATCAAAAAGTGGATGGTTATTGGGTGGTTTAAGACGCATCCTGTGTAAAAATATCTGCAAAAACTGAGATTTAACGATCTTAAATCTTATGAAAACGTTGATTTTTCATGCCGTACGCCCTAAAGGTATTCTAGAAAAATAGTTGGTAAAATCCTAGCTTTCTCCACCAAGTGCAAATGCATCAAACTCAAGATGAATAATATACTCGGGTTCGGCGTGAATGAAATAAAGACACTCTCGTTCTTTGGGATATGAATTGGGATAATCGGGTGATGAAATTTGGGTTGGGGACGTAAATACACCACCACAGCCTAGTTCGTACTTTCCAGTGAAACCTTTTCCGTGATATGCTTTGAATGAATGACAATTTGTTCTGTATTATGACCTTGTATGGCCTAGTATGATTTTGCATAACCTTATATGACCTCATTTGACCTT
>SCLG01000168.1:301884-312092 GCA_004367875.1 Oikopleura albicans | reverse complement strand
ATGGTAGTTGACACTCAAATCTTGGCCTGATTCGATAAGGTTTTTATAGATGATGACCATTTCGTTTTTGATGGAGTAAATTGGGTCCGGCAAGGGACGACAAAAAGCATCCAGTGGTAGCTTCTCAGGCTCACAGTCAATTCCGCCCAAATCATCCTTGTGAAACCCACAGTATCGTTGTAGTGCCAAAGTACCATCAAGGTCAATGCCGGACATAATTTGAATGAAATTATTCCCACAATTATCATGATAACCGTCCTCAAGGTCAACATCGAGCAATTGAAATTGAATATGATCCCCTTCATTAACCCGCACGGTCCAAACGCATTCCGCGTCCTGCTCGTATGGCATTGGATATCCTAAACAAACCAATAGATTTGTAGAATTAAACCATCAGTCCCAAAAAACTATTTTAGCCCACATGGAGAAGCAAGTTATTAAAAAAATATTAAAACACTAAAAATACTGGCTTCTGACAGTAGTAGACAGAATGTAGGGTTTTTTAGGGTTGTTCCCTAAGTCGCCACACTATTTTCGCTCGTCTTTTTTATAGCGCGCTCGAAAAAAGTGTGGCGATTTGGAGGGGGTTCGGTTTTTAGTAATTTTATTTGCTCAGAGTCGCGTGTATCCGTCCACGTATCCTTTATTCCGCAAAAGTGACAAATAAGCGGACACTTACACAGTTTAACTTACACTTGTGGGTGATTAACACACAACAAATGAGCAAAAAACTGACACTTCTTAAGTCCCGAAATTCGTTTGTGAATATTTGGGGTAAGTCACTAAATAGTCCTTGGGACTTGTTTTAACATTTGATAATTCAATAATTTGTCACCTGGAGATGTAATTTCGCCAAACTCGAAAGTCAAATCGGCTCCACATTGAGCATCATTATTGAATGCTGAGTAAACGGCTTCGAATCCCTTTGATGTGCCTGGTCCTTTATTTGCCACAAATTCGAAGCGGGCAAATGGACCCTTAGTTTTTATAATTGCTGGAGTTGCTTGACCACAGATATCATCTCCAATTTGGGTGTCGGGGGTTAACCCGTCGTAGATGCGGACGGCGTCATAGCAATTTCCCGGTCCACTTTTATAAATATCAATAGAACTAAACTGTATTTGGATAACTTTAGTCGACGGTACCTCAATGATCCAGACGCAATTTATTGGTGTAGGGTATGGACTTGGGTACAAAACAATGGGATTTAAACAATAATTTGATTACTTACAACGTGCGCCGTTAACTAGCCAATTTGCCATTAACTCGCAAGCGTCACAGATTCTCATAACCCGTAGGGGTCACATTGTGACGATCGTCACAAAACCCAATTAGGACTGTTTTTAAAGTAAAAAATTCTTCGCAATTAGTGTTTCATGGGGTATTCAAACATGCTGAATCCCACTAGGCCAATAAAAAATTAGCCAGATGTCTCTAAAGTCATCTCAGGAAGATTTTTGAAAAAATTTTGAGAAAAAAAAATTCCGATTTTTGTTCCAAAATTTTCTCCATGGAATTTGGTTTGACCCGTCTATCAGCGATTTTTGATTTGAGCCCGTTTTCATGAGATATGAAGCGAAAAGGCCGATCGTCACANGCGTCATAGCAATTTCCCGGTCCACTTTTATAAATATCAATAGAACTAAACTGTATTTGGATAACTTTAGTCGACGGTACCTCAATGATCCAGACGCAATTTATTGGTGTAGGGTATGGACTTGGGTACAAAACAATGGGATTTAAACAATAATTTTAATTACTTACAAGGTGCGCCGTTAACTAGCCAATTTGCCATTAACCGGCAAATTTTGGGTAAAAGTTTTTTAGCGAATATTTTTGTGGTTGGTTAACAGCGCATCCTGTGTACGTTTTCGTTTATGAATTTAAATCCCTATTCGATGGAGAACGAATTTTTCCATTCTCGGTTTTCAAAACTCCGCCACAAGTTTGTTCTTCTGATGTCCAACTCATTTTAAACCCCGTAGCTTCGTTTCGAGAATCCGAGTGGAAAATAAGCTCTACTTGGTTTCCGTTTGAATTTGGTGGCGTTGGAATTTCGATACCACAATATGTGCCCAACAGATCCCCATTATTTAGCGAGCCAATCCCGTCATAAATTTCCAAATAATCCGCACATCGGCTCCCGTGTTTTGGCTCAACGTCAAACTTGGTGAAGTCAAATGCAATCACTTTGCCAGGCCCCACTGTAATTGTCCAAGAACATTTTGCATTTGGTGGGTAGTTTGTATTGTCACTCACGGGATAACTGACGAAAGAGTTTGAAAATGACGTTGTTGATTTTATTGAAATAATACAACCTTTTTTTGTATCATTTAAGTGTATCTTACATTGGATGGAAATGAATCAAATATATTTTCAAATACGATTTTCGTATTTTAACCGGTATTTCCGGTTCTGCTTCGGGTCCAAAACAAAAAAATTCATAAATTTAGCCCCAACATTTTTCAGTTTTATGCGAAAAACTGTTTGTCAATACCTGTTTTGTTTTTTTCGCAATCTTTGTTCCAAAGAAAGTAATTCTTGTGTTGGTCTATAAAAACTACCTTTGTCGAAAACTTGTTACAACAGTCGAATTAATTATTTCAAACAAAAACTGATGACTCCAGATTCTGCGGTGAGTTGTCCACCACATTCTAATCCGACATCCTCGCATGTTTTTCCCGTCCATGGGGGAATGCAGGAGCACTCAAAGTCAGTATTATCATTGATTCCAGTGCATGTTCCTCCATTTTTACAGGGTTTTTCCACGGCCAAACATGGGTTGTCCTTTTTATCGCACCGGTCGCCAGAGAATCCACTGTAACAGAGACAGGTGGGTGAATTATTTTGAATAACACATACCCCACTGTTACATTCAATATTACATTCCACTGGAGTGCCGCCGTCTGGCTAATGACCGGCTCTTAAAATTATTCTTCACGAGGTTTTGTTTATAATTAAACTTTTGATGCAGCAAAATACTAAAAACACTACTATAGTTTATAGCCTCTAGCTAATTATTATTAATGCCCTAAGGTTAGTGGAGTAGATTTATACATGTACATGTAGTTTTTAGAGCCAAACTTGCAGCCATCTGGCCCTATGCCATTCCCTGTATAGCCTTCCATACATTTACAGTTAACACCATTACCCCCACTTAGGGAGCAAATTGCCAATGCCGAGCAACCGCCATTTTGAGTGTCGCAAAGAGAAGCAGCCCGACAATATCGACCGTCGCCCTCAAAGCCATCGGGACAATTGCCACATTCGTAACCGGGCGATTTATTTGTGCATTTGACTAAAGGCTCACGGCTGCAACCGCCATTATTAACCGCACATTCGTCGATGTCTTCGCAATGTTCACCATTTCCTACCATACCCGGTGGACATGCGTGGCAGAAGTAGCTTCCTAAAAGACGAATGTTGAAAATTCAGTTATAAAAAAAGATGTTCTTGAAATACTAGTAGGTACCAGTAATGCATAACAAAATTGGACTAAAAATGTAAGCAAAAATGTATTCCAATTTGTACTTACAATTACGCTCGAAATTATACTCAAAAATATACTCATAATTGACTGCAAAATTGTACACAACATTGTATGCTTGTCTTAAAATTGAACTGGTCCAGATTAAGGTCCGCCTACGGCGGTTCGTAAGACAATTACATGAGCAAACTCTATTGGCCATTTGGACTTTTACCTACGCAAAACGTGACCAATAACCCAGAGTTATAAAATGTATTCAATACATATTGTTAATATAATGGAATTTTTCTGATAATTTCAATGACTACTATCACTTGAATCAAGTGACTTGATGCAAATGAAAGCGGGTTATCATTGCTAAATAGGGCCATGTTTGGCGTTAAAAGTGTATACCGGTACGTACCCGGAGTATTGGTACATTTGACTCCACTATAACAGGGCCCTTTCAAACATTCATCAATATCTCTGCAAGTGCCACCACCATCATCTGTATCCGTCTCGCTTATTTCAAAACCGGGATCACATCGACAGGTAAAAGCGGGCACATTTACAGATTTTCGCGTTTTATCAATACAAAATCCATGTTCACCGCATTTGTCGTCGGCGCCGGCGCAATCATCGTGGCGCGATGAGCAATGTTCACCGTAAAACTCGGCAGGACAGGAACACTCAAAGCGCTATGAGTAGGCTGTCTAAACTGATTTCTAATGGACATCCAAACAAGTGGTCGCTTTTTGTCCAAAAGTGAGAACAATTAGTAGTCTTATTTTTTTTCAATTTTAGGCCTAATGAGTCCAAATTATACAAAAGTGTCTAGATAAGAGTCAAACAACTGTATCATAGACATAGTATATCAACTATATAGCGTTCTACTATAAAAGCATTCATATAATAATTTGGAGGAAAGCGTCCCATTGGGATACATTATCGTTATTTCGACCGCCCTTATTGGGAGTGAGGATTTTAACCGATAAATTATTATCGGCGATAATGCTTAATAACCGGTAATTTTAAAACGGTAATTTTCATGTTGTTTTTTTAATAAACTACAATTTTTTACGGCTGTGTGAAATTCAGTTAGGACGGTCTAGCTGTGGGGGTGACCGATTTTGACAGGTTCCGCCATTTTGACAAATAACTAGACTAGAATCAAGACATTCATTATAATCTTCGCTGCACGTCTGACCAGTCCAACCACTTTTGCATTGACAGAAGAAGGAGTCTTTTCCGTTTATACACTGGCCATTTTTACAAGGATTTCCGCTGCAATAGTTACTCAATAAACCGTCCAGCCGTCTGAGTTATTATATTAGGTTGTTTATTCAGTGGTTGGTTAAAACATACCAATGGTATATAATTTATAGGGGATTTTATCTAGAGAAGTTAGTACCTAAAAGACATATTTTTTGGTATAATTCTCTGGGGGGGTTTTATTTGTGCTGAAAATATGAAAACAACTTGGCTCGTTCATCACAACCATTTTCTGAACTAGTTCGCCAATTTTGATTAAAATTTTGCAAACAGCGAGTATTTAGGACCAGATGTTTTTTTGTTTACCTTGCATTATCTTCGATTTTGGTATTGATGCCCGAAATTGTGGCGGTAAAATCATCACCATTTAGTAAAATCTTCCCGGTTGACGTCTCGAAAAGTATGTTTTTTGAAGGTCCGGCCGTAAATTTTAGATCTCCCTGGATAGTTTCAATTCGTGGGGCATCACCGGGACCATAGGCCCTGCCACGCTCGAAAATGGTACAAAAAATAACAAACAATCTCATGAATTTTACAGGTTATAACTCTGTGTTATTTTACAAAATTTTGAGCAGATCAAACGAAAAAATTAAGATTTTCACAATGCAAATGTAGGAAAAATGAAGGCTAGCTCTATTTTCCCGAATGAGTGATAATTTTGGAGCTATTTGTTACAAATAAATTTCACACATTTTGTCAAGTTCATGTCGTATTTATATTAATAATTTCCATAGTATCTTTACGGCTGCTACGTGAACGTAATTGACTCTTCCAGAAATTATAATCAGACATGCAAATGAACGTCTAAAAACTTCTGCGTACCAAGTTAATTCTGTGAAATTTCACAAAATGTCTGGAATTTCTCGGGGAGATTATTTACCTCATTTTTGCTCCCCAGGGACTATAAATTACAATGTTGACAAAGGACGGTAGTTGAACTCATCTATTATTTTTTCATTTTGAAACTTAACCCCCAAGCACGATTATTTAGCACATCCCTGAGCACGGGGCCGGACGTTTGTCCGGCTTTTCTTCTACTCCTATCTAATCGTACGTAAAATCTCATGAGCAGATTTCTCTATAAGCANACCGTTGATTTCTTAACAGTTTTGTAAAAATGTGAGAGAAAAAAAAATGCGCGTGAAAACTATTAATTGCAAATAACCTCTTTTTTGAGGTTTCCTAGGTTCAATCAATGACTAATTACTTTTTATTACGTATATAAAATTTGAATTTTTATCTGCTCTCCTAGTTTGTAATCGATTATTCTATGTTAGTTTTCAATGTTAAGTCATTTAACAAAGCCGAACAACTCGAAAAGTGCGTTTTTTCACCTGGGGCCGGACAAACGTCCGGGGGTCGTGCTTGGGGGTTAAAGCATACGTTTTATATTTCCGTGCGCCAAAAATTGAAAATTTTTGCCAAATCGTAGAGCTCAAAGAGTTACTAAGAAAATGTGTTGAAATCGTCTTTTTAAAATGTCTGTAGCGGACGCTAGAATTTTTGGAAGGTATATTAGATTTAAAAAATAATAGATGAGATCATCATGCGCCCGCATATACGGGTATTTTTGTTCGCATAAATAGAATAATTCGGTTAAATTAATGTTTATTTTGTTATTTTCCTTATAACTAACCCCCTGTAAGTATATACAATTATGATTTAAATTTGCTTTGAAGATATTTAACGAAAACAATGAAAAACATTACTTTAGCCGAATTATTATATTTTTTGTAAACAAAAATTCTCATTTATGCGTCCATTTTCGACACTGCGCTTATATCGGTCGCATTTTAACGATTATACGGCACTAGTGGCCACTACGGCCCGTTTGTTATCAACTTACAACGCCCATTATGAGCGTAGTGACTGTAGCCGTTCTGTATAGCTATATTATTATATAAGCATACAGAACGGCTACAGTCACTGCCCATTATGAGCGCAGTGACTGTAGCGTGACTGTAGCGTTGTAAGTTAATAACAAACGGACCGTAGTGGCCACTAGCACCGTGTAATCGTTAAAATGCGACCGATATGAGCGCAGTCTTATATATAAGACAAGGTCCTTCGTTTGTTTCGAAATCATTAACTTAGCGGGAGTCAAAATCTATAAGATGTTTTCAACCTAAGATCGACCTAATCGACGACCTCATTTGCGGCAATAAATTAATTGGTATCGATTTTGCATTCGGCGAATAAATTTGTGCGCCGATTGAGATCATTCTCACTTTATGCGTTTTTGGTGCTGAATAGATTTTTGTTTTGTTTATTTTTTTTTTTGTATTTCAATAGATTTTGTTTTCTTTTTAACTTACAAATTTCACTGGCCATTTCTGTGATTGATTCTCAAAAGAAAACAAAAGAGAACAAAGCATGGCTGAGTCTGACAGGTAAGGATTACATAAAATTTGTCCAATTGATCAAAAAAAAAATAGGAAAAATATGTCTACAAAAGGCACGTGGGGGTAAATAGCGCGCGCTGATTGGACGCCCCAGCGACAGCGCATTTTTTAAAATTGATCTAAGCCAATAGCATTACTATCGAGTCCGAGACTCAATTTTTACACTTTTCAATTTACATTTTTATTTTGCATTGCATTTGAAAGAATAAAGTACAGAAAAAACGTCCTAAACTTCTTTATTTTACTTGTGTCGTTTAGTGATTTGATGAGCTCAAACAGATTCAAATATACAGAGATATGGAGAGATATGATAAAGCTTCTTCAAGACCAGGTATTATAATTTGTATTGTAAGACTTGCACCATATGGCACACTTGAATGAATACATTCGAATAAGTATACATGTATACATAAGCATTTTTAGACACGTTCGTGCTTTTGATAATTCAAAAATGATGAATTTGAGGAATTTTTACCAAAATTAGGATTATCCCTGTATTATTTAGAAACAGTGTTGCAAACGTTGGGCGTTGGGATGCGTTGGGAGCGTTGGGCTTTGGGGCAATTTTTTTTCCCAACGCGTTGGGAGCGTTGGGCGTTGAGGCAAATTTTCTCCCAACGCGTTGAGAGCGTTGGACGTTAGGGCAATTTTTCTCCCAACGCGTTGGGCGTTAGGGCAATTAGGGCGTTGGGAAAATTTTCAGCGTTGGGCGTTGGGAAAAAATCGACCGTTGGCCAACTTTCGCAACACTGTTTAGAAATGTCTGTTAGAAATGTATGAATTATGTGACAGTGAGACATTTGGGGAAAAATATCATTTTTGTGATTCAAAGATGCAATTGACACGATTTTGTGTTCATGTTTATCGTTATTCAGTTTGCAAAAAAATTACTACAGTCGGGTTGGTTATAAGGTCTGGGATTTGTACAGCTATATTATGGTCTTTTTTTAGACTAAGGTCAAATTAAAAGCAAGATTTTTTGGAAAAAAAATATCCAAAATCAGGTATTTTTACGCTGGAAAAAACTTTAATGGTCCAATTTTTGGGTAGTCATCTTTTTATTATTAATAAATTCTTTGGGCTGTTCGGAATAAATCCTTTAGTAATAAATCGGTCTTCATAAAAAAAACGTAAAAAGACATGATTTTAATGTTTTTTTTCCAAAAAGCATGCGACCCAAAAAAAACTGACTTGACCTTAGTACCTTAAAAAACTGACTTGATATTAGTGCAAAAAACTAACTTGATCTTAGTGCAAAAAAACTGACTTGACCTTATAACGGCACAAATGGCTGACCTTATAACCAACCACTCCTGTAGACTTTTTTTACACCTTATAAGTTATAACCAACTAATGTTATACAAATCAAATGTTGTGTTAACCATGTGATTATTCTATATATTTTAGGTTTCCATAAAAAACCGACGCCATATGCTGAAAACCTATACCGGCGTATTTACCGGGACAAATGCGGTTGACGTAATGCAAGAAAATGTGCCCAATCGTCCGGACCTGTTCGCCGATACGACAACNGAACACATTATTCGTCTCTGTCAACGTTTTCTTGAAAGTCGCGTATTTTTTCCGGCGGTGTCGCGATGCGATAATGTTAAGTTTGAAGATTCAAACACCACATTTTACCGATTCAACACGGAGAACGACTATATCGGCGCGCCGTCGCGAATGCCCTTTGGCGACGTGTCAAACTCGGGACTGGGGAGTGTGACCAATCAACGCGCGACCTCAGAACCAGATCTGACCCGAGTTGACACTCAACAGCAACGACCTACGCATAGCACATTTAGTCCCAATCATCACGGAATTACAAAGGTGGTTATTTTTTACGTCAACTACTGTACTGGACAGTTTTAATTCTAGGATCACTTTTTTTAGTTTGTATAAGGTCTTATATATGGTCTTTGGAAAAATTCATTTAAGGTCGTATGGTTTTTTCCTTAAGACCTTATAACTAACCCGCCCGTATTTGTTTAGTTTCCCAAGGTCAAATCAGACTTTTTTGCCGCAAAATTTCCAAATTCACCCTTTCTTCTCGTTACACTTTAGAAAAACTCAACATGTGCCACTGTGGCGAGCATTTAGACTATTTGAAAACGCCTTGTACATACAGTGGTTGACCAAATAAATAACCACCACAGCACTTTTCTTTTATGCGAAAGCCGCGTAGCCGTGCCCTTGGCAAGTCGGGCAGCGTCGTCCAAAACATGAACCTTGTGGATGATGCCGATGAGGTGTTCGACATTGATCGACGGATCGAGCGTGAGTGCGTTCGAGTTCGACTTTTACAATTGCTCGATTTGCCCTTTGTGGAAGGGTTCGTGTGCTCACCAAGCGCCAGCACCAACGGCAGTGATATGCGCACGCAACAGCCCGTGGAAGACCTAAGCGATTTTCACCACGAGTTTCAGTCGAGTACGGACCCATGGATCAAGCGGGCAATCGATGTTTTTAAACACATTCCAAACTCAAGGGCAACACTTTGCAGAATTCGTTCTTATAGCATGAATAGACAGGTTTGTTTGTATATTCACTTGAGACCTACTACAGTTTTTACTCCCGAAATCAACATTGTGNGTCCAACAATGAATCAGCCAGGGCAAATTTCCGCACGCAGTTTTATATTGTTTCATCATTAAAAGGGCGTGTAAAAATTTGCTCTGTCTGATTAATTGTTGGACCACACCGTAAATTCACAATAGTTTTTGATATATTTTTCAAACTATTATACGTTACAAAATTGCTGATACAGGCACACCGAGGGTAAAGTAAATCATGTGTACTTTATGTTCACTTGATTATCCGGTATCGGAGTTAAAATGTCTTATGTGAGTTATTCAGAAACATCTGTTGTTCGAGGAGATCTCTAACCATTACAGTAGACTTGGGACAACTCTTATATCATCACAATGGGAAGAAGTAATACAAGCAATTCAAAATCTCCGAAATCTGAGTAAGTCTTAGTTTGCATTCTCAACAACGATTAAAATTCTTTGCAGGGTTTTGAATTTTTTAACACTAGATAAGGCTTGTATTATACATTCAAATGTTCC
>SCLG01000168.1:250061-301592 GCA_004367875.1 Oikopleura albicans | reverse complement strand
AAGTAATATCACTATGAACGTATATGAAATTATAGCAACGGATGGAAGTAAGCGCAAAACTCACGCCTCAGCTAAGCCATCACTCAAACGTACTCTTTCCAGAAGTCGCGTTTCTTCGAGTTTGTTGCTCAATAATCGGAGAAACGAGCGCACTAAGAAGCTTTTCCGTAATCTCAAAGAAATGAGCTCAAACAAACTCAAGGGACTCGTAAATTTGATTAGCACCGGTAAATTTTATATACAATATTTGTACATGATTTTTCACTCTTTTTTTTTGTTGTTGTTCTGCTCAAAAATGATTCGCTTGCTTTACACATGAAATTACGCAACATTGTACCATAATGATAAATTTTAATGAATGCGGGGTATACGATGAAAATGGGATCGGGTCAACTCAAATATATTTGAGTTTTCCGAGAAACTTAAATATATTTGAGTTGACCCCTTCTCGATGAAAATTCCACAGGGAAGAAAAAAAAATATATTATGATTATTTTATCAATTCGATGTAATTTAGAACCAGGGAAGTAAAACAGATTGCAAACACACAAATTTTCCAAAAAATATGGGTAAAATGACACGCGACCAGTGCGTTGATTGGCTGCGTGTTAAATTTGAAAATAATTACGGAGTCATGGACCATATTAGGAGTTTAAGACATGTTTTTATTTTCTGGACTTTATTAAAATCTGTTTGAAAATTAAGAAATTGATTCCTAAAAAAAAAGAAGACTATCTTTAAGATAGTTAATAATGTTTAGAGATTCAAAATAATTTCATTCTACGAATACAAAAATGCTTTCGTTTGGATTTATCATCTTATACACCCTGAACGATTAATTGGCGAGAATGAATATAAATACAAATTTTATACCGTTATTGGTTGAGAAATGACAGAGATGCTTCATATGTTTCTACCAAAAAACAGAATCAGTATGTGTGAGCTTCCCATTTGGCAGACCGATATTTTAAAATTAGCTATATTTTAAAATTGCTTATAATTATAATCAGGAGGCCGCATCGGTCTCTGTTCTGCAAAAATCAAAATGCAACATAAAACGGCGTATATGTATATCTATAATTACAGTATAAAAATTCCAAATCAGATAATTTTTATTGAAAATTTAAATTAAAAATAAAATTAATTTTGTATTTTAGCTAATCGCAAGGAATCAAACGAGGCGTTGCAACTTTTCTTGCGATTACTGGATGAGCAAGAACGACTGGAACTACAACACTTATTTGCATTTTTGTATATTGTTAGTGGTAAGTGTAGTTTTTCATGCAAATAGTGAAAATTGACTTTTATGCTAGTCTTCGAACACCCGACCTAATTAATGCCGGTCGTCGGCAATTGGCCTACTATGCTATCTTAAATATTCGCTCGTGCGATGGCAGTAACGAGCGCACAAAAAACTTTTTTTCTCATTTCTAAGCTTTTGCAATTTTGATTAACTTCGTTTACTTAGGGGCTCAAACGAGATGCCTTATAAAATATAACTTTATAACATAACACCACTGTAGCATCAAACGCATTATTTTAAATGACTCGTTAACTAAATGGGATTCTAGCAAAAAAAAAACATAAGCTAGTTTCCAGACCCCATGTTCATGATGTTCACTTTCCCCAAAAGTTTATTAAAAAATTGCTGTTTTAGTTTCGGAAAATGTTCCGTTGTCTGATCGGCACACGAATTCGGTTATGGTTCAAGCGAAATTTGCGCCCATAGTGTTTCCGTGCTGTACGACCTATATGCTAAAATTCTGCCTTGATCGATTGGACGAAGCATTCACGTAAATACAAAATAACCCTACATCAGGGCTCGGCCAATTTTTAAAGGACAAAAAGTCAATGAAAATGTCAGTCTTGGCCGAGCCCTGCTCTACATTGTTTTATAATACCAGTTCAATTTCAGAACAAATAACGAGCAAATATTTAAAAAATTATTGCAGTCCTCACTGTAGCAATTATTAATGTTATTCCATCTAAAATTGCATATGTATAGTATGCGGTGTTAGGGAATATAGTCCTATAAAATTATTTATTAAGATTGCCTGATGCTATACGACGTCAAATCGACAAAAAGAGTCAACTAATCAGAGCAGGTCAAATTGATTCGCCGCATGCCCTTGCCGATGCCCTCTTCGCCCGCCAGGTTAATCCAATAAAACAAAAAACAGCTAAACCAGTACTTTTATGAAAATTACTGATTAAACTTAAACTGCCAAGCCAAAAACCATTTTTGGTAAGCTTTTGTAACCATTATTATCTCGTAATTTTACTTGTCAAAGGTTAACTCCAGGGAATTTTTAAGTCCAAAACGGCAAAAACGCCTACTTAAGCCTATTACGCCCGGTATTTTCTAACAGAAAAAATGGCCCCTCGCAGGGTCACGTACTAAAACTTCATTTTTGTCAGAAAATCCAAATTTCCAAACATATTCGAAATATCTTTATCCTTTTTGGTGAACATCGTGACAATTCGTCTAAAATAATTTTTAGATTGATTCGAATGAGTTTCAACGGCAGCGCTCGGAAGGAACGAATCAAGAAGTGCTGAAACTGATTCAATCGATCCGGGGCAATGATGCGTTAACTTCTTCGCGCAAGAACGAGTTAATTTCATCACTGCAGTCTCAACACCCAAACGCCGGCCACAGCCTCGTTTAGAAGAATATTCACGCCCAACATTCAACCTTCATATACACATCACTTCTGTAAACATTCACTGACAAAACACAATTTTATTTATTTTTTGTCCTTGTCATCGACCATTAGGGAGCCTAAACAGTAAACTTTGACCAGGTTCAATTTCTTTGTTTGACACTGCATTTGAGATTCAAAGCTAAAAAAGGTACAGGGTGTGTTGAATACAGTGTACCCAATTTGTACACAGTTTGTGGACGGTTTGAACTTCAAACTTTGAAGAGTCATATTAACTTAAAGTATAATAAGATCTAATCTTCAATTTGAGAGTCTCAATTGAGATTATTTGTAGCCTGATCGGGAAATNAGCAATGATGCGTTAACTTCTTCGCGCAAGAACGAGTTAATTTCATCACTGCAGTCTCAACACCCAAACGCCGGCCACAGCCTCGTTTAGAAGAATATTCACGCCCAACATTCAACCTTCATATACACATCACTTCTGTAAACATTCACTGACAAAACACAATTTTATTTATTTTTTGTCCTTGTCATCGACCATTAGGGAGCCTAAACAGTAAACTTTGACCAGGTTCAATTTCTTTGTTTGACACTGCATTTGAGATTCAAAGCTAAAAAAGGTACAGGGTGTGTTGAATACAGTGTACCCAATTTGTACACAGTTTGTGGACGGTTTGAAGAGTCATAACTTAAAGTATAATAAGATCTAATCTTCAATTTGAGAGTCTCAATTGAGATTATTTGTAGCCTGATCGGGAAATGTGCCACAGAGCTGTCCCTTTGGAATATCAAAAAGGAATACAAAATTGCAAATCTGTCGAGAAATTCGGTCTCTACGCGCAAAAAAAAAACTGTATATTAAAAATCAACGTTTTGTATTCTGGAGCCTGAATTGCCCTATTCGGAAATTTCAAATGTCTGTGGCGCAAGAATTACTTTTCAGTCAGGTAATAGTAGAATAACCAGTACCACCTGTATCATTTTTAAATTGTCTTCTTCACGGTGCAGACTGCACCTTAAGTTAAGGTCCTTAACCCTACTTAGCCGACGTTTCGCAATAACCCCGTTTAGCCGATTTGTCAATTGGTTACAACTTAACTGTAGCAACTTTACTGTACATTTCTAAAAATTTTCTCTTTTTATGACAGAATATCGGCGCAGTTGAGGTGAATCTTTTGACTATTATTACGTCTCAAATGAGACGCACAGACTGGGCGTCACGCACTGTACCTTGTTCTCCATTTGTTATTTGTTGTGAAAATTACGAAAAAGGTTTGCGGTTAGGCAAATAAAATGGTTGTCATTTAGACACACTAGGCCATATTTTACAGATCATCCGTTTCTTCGACGTTCTTGTGCACCACAAGGGTTAACTAAAAAAGGTACGCTCCATTTCTATCCCGACCACAAAAACTTCTCAACATCCAATGTTAAAAATATATCTACGTAAATCAAGTCACGTAATGTGGTTATAATTTACAGATTTGCGCCTTTTTAATACTTTGTTCTTAACGTCACACCCCAAAAATTAACGATTATGTTTCAAACCATGTGTTTATCAAGGGGTTAATAAACTGATCGCGACACCTGCGCTGTTCGGCATATCNGTTATTTGTTGTGAAAATTACGAAAAAGGTTTGCGGTTAGGCAAATAAAATGGTTGTCATTTAAACACACTAGGCCATATTTTACAGATCATCCGTTTCTTCAACGTTCTTGTGCACCACAAGGGTTAACTAAAAAAGGTACGCTCCATTTCTATCCCGACCACAAAAACTTCTCAACATCCAATGTTAAAAATATATCTACGTAAATCAAGTCACGTAATGTGGTTATAATTTACAGATTTTCGCCTTTTTAATATTTTGTTCTTAACGTCACACCCCAAAAATTAACGATTATGTTTCAAACCATGTGTTTATCAAGGGGTTAATAAACTGATCGCGACACCTGCGCTGTTCGGCATATCGAATCGACCGCAAAATTGTTCAGTCAACTGAAGAACTCATGAGCTGTTTTCAAATGCTATTTTGAACGTTTCCAATGTTATCAACGATCGCTAAGTAAGCCGTTCGTTAGGATGGTTGCGAGCAAAAAAATATCATGTATATTTTTTGATTGCGGAGAACACCTTAAAAAATTAAAAAAAAGCCGCACTCATTCAGTAACCTTGACGCGGCACTCATAGGTAACCTTGACAAGATATTCTAAATAAAATAATCTCGAAAAACGGCACTAAAGGCATCCTAATAAAAAAATATCAAAAGTGGCACTTAAACACGTACCCTCTGAACAAGTAAAATATATGACATTTACAGTTCAAGGTCTTTGTATATTATTACCCAGTTAATTTCATCTAAATTGATTAATATCAACGTATGCTGTAATTATAAGTAATCTATTAATTCCTTAGTTTAATTAACCAAAATATTTTTAGCTTTGAAAACACTTTGACATACACTTGAAATACGAAGCAACTAACTAGGGTTGACTAATGTGTCAGCAGCTGACAGTCAGCTTCTACACTCGAACTGTTTTTATCCGCCCACGCATTTTTGGCATATGTAAGTGCGTGGGCGGATGAAATAGACCAATAAATGCATTCCGAGTCATCACACAAAACTACAAAATAAATCGAAACAGTCTCATGTTTTTACAAAATTTATAAAAAAAGTGAATTATAAGGTTCTTGATTTTCTGGTAGACACCCTATTTTGCTAATTAGATTTGATGTTCGTTTATAGGGATAAAAATAAGAACATATTCACGTCACCACAGTGTACCGTATGAGCAAGTGTCCGACAGTCGAAAAATAACATAACAATTATTAAAGTTTTGATTTCCTGTGGTATCACACAATTGAGACGCGAAGGAGAAAAAAGAAGGAAACGTTAGAGATCGTGGGCGACAAAAACAAAATGGGGATCGTGGGCGACTGAATTATAAATTCAAAGCTGGACCAATCCAACCCCGAATGACATAATTTTCAAATCGGTTAATTTGATGACGGACAGAAGTGACACAACAAAAATGTGCGAATGAAAAAAGCTCACTGTTTTCACTTTTTTTATTGAAATTTGGGCGCTGTTTTTGGTTATTGATCGTTGGTAGTTAAACATATCTATAAAATGAAGTGTAATAAAAGCTTGTATTTTAGCAGGAACTCCTTTTTTTGTAAAAATGCATAACAATTTTCAGGTAAAACATCTTTTTGGTCATAAAGATGTTTGCAGTTGGTTTATGGAAATTTTCGCAATACAAGCTCAAAACAGGGTCTAACATTTGTGAAAATATGAGAACATTTTCTCGGATAGTGTCAAAAACAGGACACTTGCTCGCGTCATTATGACTCATCGGGCCAAAATCTGTATAGATATCAGTTAAACAACTATGTTGTAAACACTTGCTTTATCATAAAACCTTTCCGTACGTGAGGGTGAAATTCTCCGAGAAGCAGCTCTGTATTCTTTCCTTCTGCGGTTAAAATAATTTAATTCANTACGTAAATCAAGTCACGTAATGTGGTTATAATTTACAGATTTGCGCCTTTTTAATACTTTGTTCTTAACGTCACACCCCAAAAATTAACGATTATGTTTCAAACCATGTGTTTATCAAGGGGTTAATAAACTGATCGCGACACCTGCGCTGTTCGGCATATCGAATCGACCGCAAAATTGTTCAGTCAACTGAAGAACTCATGAGCTGTTTTCAAATGCTATTTTGAACGTTTCCAATGTTATCAACGATCGCTAAGTAAGCCGTTCGTTAGGATGTTTGCGAGCAAAAAAATATCATGTATGTTTTTTGATTGCGGAGAACACCTTAAAAAGTTTGAAAAAGCCGCCGTCATTCAGTAACCTTGACGCGGCACTCATAGGTAACCTTGACAAGATATTCTAAATAAAATAATCCCGAAAAACGACACTAAAGGCATCCTAAATTAGTCAAGTCTTGATATTTTTTTTATTATTATTTTTCTTACCTTGCAGAATACACACGTCCCCTCTGAATAAGTAAAATATATGACATTTACACTTTAAGGTCTTTAAGGTCTTTGTATATTATTACCCAGTTAATTTCATCTAAATTGATTAATATCAACGTATGCTGTAATTATAAGTAAATTATCTATTAATTCCTTTAAGGAAACTAATAGTTTAATTAACCAAAATATTTTTAGCTTTGAAAACACTTTGACATACACTTGAAGTACGAAGCAACTAACTAGGGTTGACTAATGTGTCAGCTTCTACACTCGAACTGTTTTTATCCGTTTTTATCCGTTTTTACATATGCCAAAAATGCGTGGGCGGATGAAATATACAAATAAATGGATTCCGAGTCATCAGACAAAACTACAAAATAAATCGAAACAGTCTCATGTTTTTACAAAATTTATAAAAAAAAAGTGAATTATAAGGTTCTTGATTTTCTGGTGGACACCCTACTTTGCTAATTAGATTTGATGTTCGTTTATAGGGATAAAAATAAGAACATATTCACGTCATCACAGTGTACCGTATGAGCAAGTTTCTAGCAGTCGAAAAATAAAAATTATTAAAGTTTTGATTTCCTGTGGTATCACACAATTGAGACGCGAAGGAGAAAAAAGAAGGAAACGTTAGAGATCGTGGGCGACAAAAACAAAATGGGGATCGTGGGCGACTGAATTATAAATTCAAAGCTGGACCAATCCAACCCCGAATGACATAATTTTCAAATCGGTTAATTTGATGACGGACAGAAGTGACACAACAAAAATGTGCGAATGAAAAAAGCTCACTGTTTTCACTTTTTTTTATTGAAATTTGGGCGCTGTTTGTGGTTATTGATCTTTGACGGTAAAATTTAGTAACCAATTATGCTAAATGGCGGTAACTAATCAAGATAAGATAATATGTTGGTAGTTAAACATATCTATAAAATGAAGTGTTATAAAAGCTTGTATTTTAGCAGGAACTCCTTTTTTGTAAAAATGCATAACAATTTTCAGGTAAAACATTTTTTTGATCAAGATTTTTTTGATCAAGATGTTTGCAGTTGGTTTATGGAAATTTTCGCAATACAAGCTCAAAACAGGGTCTGAAATTTGTGAAAATATGTGAACATTTTCTCTGATGGTGTCAAAAAGAGGCCACTTGCTCGCGTCATTATGACTCATTGGGCCAAAATCTGTATAGATATCAGTTAAACAAATGTATTGGAAACACTTGCTTTATCATAAAACCTTTGCGTACGTGAGGGTGAAATTCTCCGAGAAGCAACTCTGTAATCTATCCTTCTACGGTTAAACTAATTTAATTCAAAATTACATATCATAATTTATATTGTAAAAAGGTTTACCACATATTAAAGTGTTCATCGTAGTTTAGTTTTTGTATGTCAAACCCCCTTAACATTGAGAGTGACACAGTTATAATATAAGTGTCACATGATTTCGGAAACGGTCCAATTAGGAGCAGCAGCAGACTGGAGGAGAGTTAGTTAAGGGGGCAAGAGTGTTTTATAAATTAGCATAAGATAAAAAAAGCTATCCTTATTATTTCATATAAGCATGTATTTATACTTATTTATTTGGCGTCCGTTTTACTGACATTTTAAAAAATAACTATTTTCGTACACTTTTAGAGGGAATAATATTAATTTAACTCGCTTTATAATGGGAATTTCAAACATGCATTTTTGTGCCATCCGGAGCATATGACATATGTACTTGATGCGGACATTCCAATCGTCCCGGCGTATTATGGTAATGGTTTACCATCTCAGAGTCGCCCTTCAAAGTTGGCTAATTCGTTTTTTTTTGGGTCATTTTCCAAAAGAATGTGCATTTACCTACAATCGGCATTATGCGGTATATTAATCCAGGGTTTAATGGTGGTCCAACGCGCCTTATTTTTTCGGTTAGTTTGTATCTGTCTTCAAAAATGGCTAAACAAGCAGATCCGAAATGTTCAGCGATTAATCTACTCTGGGCGGTTATACCATATGTGTGTCAAATGGCACCCGAATTCATTAAATGATGAAAATTTAGAACTTAAGCGAATTAACAAGTTCATAATTGTATTTTTCAACATGTGCAGAAATTCTTACCGTGACAAAGCTTTTTTGAATTGCTAATTGTGACTATTTGAAGGTAGGTACTGTACGTTTTCAGAAACATTTGTACACTGACATCAATGTTTTTTACATTTTAGTAAGGATTAATTTATCATACCAACTGGTGCTTTATACCGTATGATAGTTGTCATAATATCGTTACGAATCATAGAAAAATTGCTCAAAGCCTTGCAGTCATAGCCCTATCATACGATACATATTACTGAACAAATAGTGTTACATAAAACACTTTTATTTATATTCTACAAACCTTTATTTCGGTTGTCACTTCGTAAACATGTCGAAAATTTTTCATTAAAAAATAATCATTTTCAAAATTATCTACATTAAGGCATGGTTAATTGATACGGTTGAACTATTTAAACTTAACAACCATGACGTACAGGGGTGCATAATACTAAATAACATCTTTATGTCTAAAAAGTGTCGCTTATTATGGGGTGTCCTTTGGTTTGAAAATGTGGATTTTTTTGACTGATAGTCTGCATATCCGGCTGGTCAATTTTCAGAAGCTGTAAATAACTTTCTTCAAAACAAAACTACATCAAATAGACTTTCGTTGGAAAGGATGTGCCTTCTATTTCGGTCTTTAAATACTTTAACTAATTGTTTGTTTTGCTTTACTTTTATAGTTGGTAACTTTACGTTCATTTTAAGATTCATAACATTTCAAAATTGCCGAGAATAATCAAGTTAATTACTATTATGTACAATTTTCCACAATACGTGTTGAGGGGTTAAACAATTAAAACAATGAATTCGTTAATCTTATAAAACTGGTTAGGGTAACAAAAAACAGCAGAAGTAACGAATTTCTGATTAATGAGCCATATTTATATTTATTTTATACATTTGCAATTGTGTGTGTGAGAGGTTGGGTACTGTACAAAAAAAAAGTCCCCGAAAGACCAGATCTAGCACCAAAAACTTGGTATAGAGCACGCTGAAGACTTTCAACTGTGTGCTGTTTTGAATGGCATGTTCGTGGGCGGAGCAGTTGAAAAATATTTCTGACGTTTTTTTTTCTGTCTGGTAATACTTGTACCTACGCTTTTTTTTTCTTCTAGTTGTTACCAAACAAAATCTTACTCAACTTTCAAACGTACTGCAGGTCATTTGTTTCCGGTTTTACATCCAATCTGCCTATGATTTTGCTTTAAATGACTGAAAAATTTTATGTCGTTTAAAAGAAAAATAATGCTTTGGGTCTGTATACTGTGAGAACACATTCAATAAATGAATGATTCAAGTAAAAAAATGGATTTTGATTTTAGGGGGCACAAAAGTGTGTTTTTGAGTGTGAATCATGTCTGACGTCATGAAAATTCATCCCCTAATCATTCACACAAAAGTCAGTGTGTGAATTCACAAACGAGTCTTTTTGATATTTTTTTCAATTGATCAATTTCCCTGTCAGAGAAAATTATCCCATAATCACTTCGATCACGTTCAATTCAAAGTGAACTTGAAATATAATTTTTTTTTACCAGAGACCAAAAAAAGAAACGGGTGGATTTTGTAAAAAAAAACTATTTTTTCCCACAAAAAAATATTACATTAGGACCGCGACTATTTTTGTTCGGGTGCCTCGTGACGAATTGTATTTTCTCTTCTCATTTCTCACCCGAAAAAAGGGGGGCTAAACCGCGTGAATAAATTTTCGAATTTTTCTTTTTCGAGTATTATTGTAGGTGCATGATGCGTCGTGATCAGGCTCAAAACTGGCGCGGTGCTCGCAGAGTCGTGATTTGCTTTTAGTCGTAGTATAATTGTGTCGGCTCGCGACCCGAGCTCGTATGGGGGTTGTTTGGCGGTGGCGTTTTGCTTCTCAGGTGTCCCAGGGCAGTGTAGTGTTGGTGCCTCGTCCTAAGACTATGTCTCCATGCATGATGTGGCTTGGTTGAGGGGACCCTTATTTAGCAGCAGCCGGTAGTTTAACCCCCCAGGGTAGAGCATGCGTTTCATTTTTCACCTCTGTTGGTTCGGGGTGGTGCGCTGCTATGCGAACCATCAAATAGAACGCTACGAATGCGTCAAATCCACTCTAGCACAGCGAAAACAGTGAAAGAATAGAAAAAAACACCGAAATAAAAAAAAAACACCCTTAGACCAGAGAGCGACGGTTAAATTTTCCAACCCGAATTAAACCAAAAAAATTACCAGAGAGAAACACACCATTTACGAAAAAATCCGGCGGGCAGACGACTCACTCCTGGCGCGGCAATGAGGATACCCTATTTAGGGTTGCTGGCGCTCGGTGGCGCGCAAAACGACGAGAATCAAATTTTGGAACTTGAAAAACAAGTCATTGAGCAGCTCGAGCAAGGCACGTTGGCGGATTTAATTTTGCGGGACAAAATTTTTTACTCCAATTTTACTCTGTTCGCATTTCGACGTGCGCGCCGTCGTTAAAATTGCAGGCAAAAAATTAATTACAAAAATATTTTCAAAAAATTGTTTGATCCAGTCAGTTTTTTTTTATTTCTCGTTTTTTTTTTCTCTCGCAAGAAACAAAGTTAAATCCACGGGGCAGAACTAGATCAGAGCTCAAAACACAAATATAATAAGGACTGTCCAGACGGAAATTTCAGGTAAGTTTAAAACATTGTTTCAGAAAAAAAATCCCAGCTTAGATGAAAAAAAAATTAACGGTTCAATTAAGAAAATATATAAGAGTAGCGGGCTTGCGCGAATTTAACGAAATTGTTTTTACAACATTGATGAAGATAAACAGGGTCGGACGTTTTTATTTTATTTTTTTGATAGTTTTATTTAGTCTGCAATTTCAAACTTTCTTGGTTCTTTTAAAAATCAAATGAGACTTTAAAAAAATCGACAAAGGGCGGCGTTTTCATTGGCTGATTTTTACTTTCTATTACATAGCGACACGTTTTTTGAAATAATACGAGAAAAAAAATGGTGAATTATATCAGTTTGTGATTCGTTTGGGTCAGCCCGCTTCTGACCTTGGAAATACAAATAAATTTGGCGGAGTGACGTTTTTTGCTCAACTTCGATAAATTATATATATTATATAAAAGAGCTATTAGAAGGTGTGCAATGACAATGCTTACTACTATAATCCACGTGATGTCGTTCAAGATGCACGAATTCACGAACACTCATGATCTCACCTACCTTTCCCTTTTTGTAATGTTTTAAACCGCGGCCCTGTCCTTTTAACCTACGGCAAATTATGGGGTTCTGATCACCATCTTTAAACCCTTTTTTTTCTAATTCAACATTACAACATCTAGCACAAAACAGGAGCCAAAAAAGTATTTATTTTTTCAGGTGAGCATAAGTTTTGGTTTGACAAAGTAAAAAACAGCTATATTAAAAATCCGTTAAATAATTATAGCTTATATTTCGCTCTTCATATTTTTCAAACAATTACCTTTCTAAATAACGTTCTTAATCATACGTGCCTCCTTTGCGCAAGTTTTTTCGGAATTTTCAAAAAATATTATGTGGCAACTATATACATGTATATATAATGATATATACCGTCAACGCTTTAACTGTGGTAATGGTACTAAATTCGATTTTTTTAATTATACGATGATCGGACACACGGTATTTAGTAATGTCGTTGAGTCATACGTTGATGATTTTAAGCGGTTCCAAAGAAAATATAAAATTATAAAACTCGTATTTTTTGTGAAAAAAGTTGATTTAAAATATTGTCGTTCCTGTCAATTTTTTATACAAATACGATTACGAATACAAAATACAAAATGTTGATTTTTCCATGTACTGATTTTAAAAAGTTTTTTTGAAGAAAACCCGCAGTCGTATTATGGTCGCCTTAATTATTTTAATTTCTGGCCATAATGCTCGCGAGTTTGTTCCACACCTTATAGACCATACCAGAAATGACTGCTCCTAGAGTCATGTAACAATTTTTTTAGTAAAAAAAAATGTTTTCGCCATTTTATTATTTGAGGTTAAAAACTTTATAACAACATATCTAAAACTTTGAGACATTTTTATATCGCCGATACAGTACCGGGCTCTAGATTTTTTTCAACATGTCAAAAAGGGGCCAAAATGGACTCAAAACTTTTGAGTCAAAAGGACCAAAAAACGGACTAGAAACGGATGACGATTTGTGGGTCAACCGAGAAAATGATATATGTTTTAATAATTATGTGTTGAAGGGTTAACGTGCGAAAAAATGATATAAGCGAATTCGTGGGAAAAACGTCTGCTTTTTTTTAAATTATTTTAATTTCTGGACATGATGCCCGCGAGTTTATTCCCTACCGGAAATGCGGTTGGTCAAATTTCAATCCAATATAACGTGCTGCCCAACCTAAACGCCAAACATGACATCACCAGACGAGCACCGTCCGATGAAAGATAAATAAATTTATATCACCTTTCGCTGTCGTCGGGCGTTTTTTTTTTTCGAAAGAATGATCCCATCTTCTTCATTTTCATGAATTAAAATTATGTAGCTGTCAAAACTCGGCGAGTTAATTAAAAACAATAAATGAACTAGAACCCATTTTTTTTGCTATATTATTTCTTTTCCTTTGCTCGTCTGTCAAGGAAATAATCGTGGGCACGCCGCCCGTTTCCGCGAGGTTGGGTATCAGTTTCGAGATGGTAAATTTCGTTTAGGGATATTTTTAGAATTACGTGACTCTACTATAATACCGATCATACCAGACTGTTAATAATACTTTAATCAGAAAATGAAGTTTCTATGCTCACCGTAGCACCATTACCGCCGATAGACTGGGCTCCGTAACATGCTAATCATGGTAATTTTACTGGTCAGGTCTTACTCGTCCACATTACACCGCTTATTTCGAGAAATATTTTCTGGTTTAACATTCAAAGCAATACAATTTTATTTCTACCGGTTGAGTTTCATGAAAATCGCTCGAGCGTTTCTAGATTGTTTGAAATTTTTTCGATTGATTTACGACACAAGTAAGAGGCATCCTGACAAATCAATCGAAGAAAATTTACAAATAGTCTAGAAACGCTTGGCCGATTTTCACGAAACTCAACCGGTAGATAAAAATGTTTAATGAAAACTTTCTAAAAAACATTTTCGGACGGTAATTTTTTTTTCTTAAATTTTATACCAATAGTATCAATGTAAATACAACATAAAATTATTATAAACCATTTTTCAATTTATTTTTTGAATGAAGAACACTGTAAGAAACTCAAGTCAAAACAATACTGTGATTTTGGGTGCACACCCTTCTCTATCGTTTTTTAACAAAATATTTTAGCCCGAAACATTCTTGTTAGTAAGTTAACCTTGACATCATTTTCTTAGAAAGTGAAAACGGAAATGTGACATTTAGGAAGAGCAATTAAAGATTTAAAACAACGAAAGTACTTTCATTTTCATGTCAGAAAAGTCAATTCCGTCAAATCCTAGATCTTAATTCGTTTGACATAATTCCAAAGGTTCGCTTTTTTTATTTTGAACACGGCCGCAACGTCCTTTGTCTGATAAAAAAATCCAAATTTGAGACAAATGGGATTATCCGAGCAATATCATTATGCAAGTAGGTTTGAATACAAAACTCAATTTGGATATCGACCAAGAAATGAAAAAAAGTCAAAAATAATGCACTGAAGCGGTAAAAAACAAACCCCTCCAAGCAGGTTAAAAATGACGGTTATAATCGCGCAGTTGTTCAAATTTTTCAGACTGTAACAAATGGTGTACAATTATTTGTGTAATAAGTTATTATATTTCTAATAACTTATTTACAATTACGGGGTCTCTCAATTCGGAGCAATTTTATAATTCAAATTTTCAAATTGAGTAATGAAATCTTTTTGTTTAAATCTTTCATTTTAACTTCTTGCAAAAAATAATTATGAAAATAGGAGTAAATACTGTGTCAAAGCGGTTAAAAACCAAAAGACCCCGACGTAAAAGTGCAGTTTATTTAAACTTGAAAATAAAATAGAAAAAAAAACGATGTCAAAAACGAAATTGCTCCGATGTTCACCTTTCATGACAAAAATGCTGCATATTTAATGCAACACAAAATAAACGACGACGCCAGAAATAGATTAAGTAAGGACCAAGAACATAATAGCATCAGTTTTGTTCGACATGGGCCATGTCACACAGTCCGGGCCCGGCGTTTTTGACTTTTTTTTTATCATTTTTGTCAATTAATGCTTCAGTCAACTGCAGACCCCACCAAATTAAATTTCCTGTTGATTTTTCGTTGTTTTAGCTAATACGGTATTAGTAATACCTAATATATATAATAGCTAATAGCTACAATTGTATACAGACCCTCCGCCTTAGACGTTTGTTTCATAATTTTCTGCACCACATGGGCCATGTGACATGGCCCAAATTAACCGGTAGTGTGGGGCCCTCACTGTGGGTGACCAAAAAGTTCAAATTTGTCTTGTACGTTTTCAAACAAGAGCTACATAGCTTTTCAAAAAAAAAAATTCAAATATTTTTTTAAATAATTTTTCAAATATTTTTTTTCAAATATTTTTTCAAATATTTTTTCAAATATTTTTTTTGCAAACGACACTCAAACTGTGCAGTTTTTTGGTTTATCAGACACACTTTTTTGGCTTATTATTCTTTTTTTCGTTTGAAGCGGTAAACTAAATGAATTTTGTGTACATATTATTGCCCTAAAAACACCGTAGGAAATGTGTTTCATATTTTAATTGTTTTATGGGCAATTAATTTATTTCAACAAAACTGCACTTCATTAAACTATGTCCCAATTTCCACATAGTATTCGTTAATCCGTACCAAAATTTAATTATTTCACAATAAATTGGATAGGTTAAAATAATTGTGGGAAAAAAGCGCTTTACAAAAGAGTTAATTATATTTCAGAATTATGTCTCATTAGCTCACATAAGTGCAAAGAGACAAAATAAGCAGGCGTAAACATAATTACATCAGTTCGCTTGGACGAGTCGAAAAGTTAAGACGCCACCTTGTCCATTGACGCCGCAAACAAAAACTGTGCACAAATCGAAAAAAAAAACTTTTTTGCCCGTCACTATCAAGTGTTTGGTCATAACAGGATATATTTCGCAAGCGGTACCATTTTTTTTACTTTTGTTTCTCTCCAAATTTGTGTTTGAATGTCAAGAAAAGTTCTTCAAACACAGGTGTTTTGAAGAGATTCAAGAGTAAGTATACGTATGGTTTAGTTCTCACAAGATCAGCGCATAAAGAACGGCTACGAGTCCTTACGCTTTTTTCCTTCGATTCCGGGTCAATTTTTATAAGTAATTTTTAGTCGTTGAAAAACTATGGCTATAAATCGTAAAGATATTTGCCTGTCACTATCCGGTGTTTGGTCATAACACGATATATTTTGCATTTTTCCGTTTTCAAATCCGTGTTTTAATGTCAAAAGGGGAAACACAGGTTTGGACAAACGTCCACAGTTCTGAAAAACTAGAGCTACGAGTTGTAACTTACGCCAAGCACCAATGTTATGTTACTTTTAGACAGAAATCAAGATTGTTCGTCAATTATAGTGGCGTTTAGCTCATACAGTTGTTTTAGACACTTTTCCAAATACAGCCTGTATTATACAGGATGTGCTGAATAAGGATCCTTTTTTTCTAAATTGGGATCCTTTTTGCTAAATAAGGGTCGGCAATGCCAAATAATGGTCCTTTTTCGATGAAAATTACAACGAAACGTCACATTTGTCGCAATGTATGAATTTCGTACCCACAAAAGTCAAGTTCTATTATGAACAGCCAGACGGTCTTTATTTTAAGGAACATTTTTTTTCTTGTTTTACTATCTAATAACAGGATGTAGTTGTGGTCTGAAACTAAAAAGATAGACATTTATTTTTTCCCTTTTTTTCATTTTTCCCGTCAGCTTTGATTTTCAAAAAAAAGAAAGAAGAAAAAGAAACCAGGCCGCAAAATTACGCCGCAACCGGAAGTATGCCCTCGGTAATTATAAGAATAGACCCCCCAATCAATCATGGTCCTTGAGATGGTTGAATTTGCTAGAAATTTTTACATCCGGTACAATCATGACGTTTCATGAAACAAATCAAAAATCAGCGTAAAAACGAAGTAAAATTAGTTTTATTTAAAACTTGAGAAACAATTAAAATCGTTTAAATCCAACTCTTCTCTTTGTCAAAAGTTTACCCTTGAAATTACCCTTGTTTCACAAATTATGTACACCAAGTGCGCTCTAACGTTTTGAAGTTCAAAATTTGAACCCTTTTTTACGGCACCGTAGCATATCGCCGAAAGAGTCCTTCGGTGAAAAACCAAAAACGTGTTCTGCGCAAAACGCCTACGCTCTGTCGAGAATGGAAAGTCCCGAATAATTTATAGAAATGTTGGAGAAACAATATCTATTTTTAGATTAGTTTAATATTCCCTAATGTTTTATCGCGTACAAACTACTTCTTATTTTTCAGTTTTCTCCGTTAGTGCTCGAGCATAGAATGCCCTATCAGATGTTAATTTTTTTGTGAAACATTAGAGCGCACCCAGTGCAACGGTTATTAAATATATCTTAATAACAAAACTAATCATTCAATCGTAAATCTCAATGGAAAAGTTCACGGGAAAAACGACCAAAAAACCTTCCTCCGGCAAAAAAAAACATATTCATAAATTTAAGTTTAAGCTACTTTTCCCCTGGAGTTCAGGCTGTCGATGGACTCTTTGGTATATTTTTTGATTAGTTCTAAGTCGAATCAGGGCCCATCCAAATTTCATCCGATTTCGATTCTAATCGCTTAGCTGCTTTAGATTCTGCCGAAGAAAAATAAATTAACTCATGTGCGCTCTTACTTGCAAGCCACCCATTTTTTGCACCACTATTTATTCTAATCCAAAACAAACTCAATTACAACTTCAACACCATTTTTTTTTGAATGAATGAATGAAAAAATATTCGACCTCTAATTACGCGCCGGATTGTAGATTATAGTCATGTTATTGTAATGGCGCAATTTATACCACCGAAAGATCACTAAAAACGTCATTAGTGAAAAAACATGTTTGTAATTTACGATTCAAAAACGTTCCAAAAATGTCCTTTGCAAAACTCTAAGAACGAGCTTGAGTTTTTTAATAATCGAAAACTTGTTGTTACAACCTTAGTTTTTAACATAAAAACCCCGTTTGCTCTTTAAGTGTTTAAAAATATTTCATGGTAAAAAATACTGTTAAAAAAGTTACCATTAGTATGAATAAGCGAAAACGCGTAGTTCGACTACTCATTCACACTTAATTTTTTCAGTTTTTGTGCCCATTCGGTCTGTTTTGGTAATGACACAAAGATCACGATTCTCACTCAAATCATTTTTGAACGTATCCAATCGTGTTTTAACGTTGAATGTTTTTTATGTGAAAAAGCCATCGAACTTTTGGTCATTTCGCGACATTTTGATCATAAATACATTGCAACAATTATATGGCGCCCTCCGGTGTGCGTTTGTCGATGCATTGCGACGGTACTTACATTATTTATCAAGTGGTAATTAGCGAAAAATAAAAATAGAAGTACACAGGTTATTTTGTTCGATAATGAAATGCATTGGGCCAGCAATCATGTTCATTGACTTTTTTTTATAATTTAAGACTAGTTCTCTTTTTTAATTCCGGTAGGAAAAATTGGTTTAATGGAACTTTGACCAAGCATACTATTTCAGCATAATAAAGTTAATACGGTATGATCCACCAATTAATCAGACAGAGCCATTTTTACGCGCAGTTTTTATGCTGAAACAATATAAAACTGCGTGCGTAAATTTGCCCTGGCTAATTCATTGTTGGACCACACAGTATATAAAAATTTGTTAAGTCCTTGAAACTCAAGCTTTAAGACGCCCGACTCTCTAAAGTCGATTTAGCAAAATCTTATTTTTTTTTGTTCAGAAAGTTCTTTACGTGATCGTAATTAAACAAACGTCATTACAGAAGAGAGAAACAGGGTGGGTCTAATTATGTTCTCAAAGTAGGCCAGAAGAACACGTGAACGGTTGAGGGCCATTTGTCTTTGTTACTTCTCTGGAATGTCAAACTACGATACACACTCGTTACCGACCACGTTCTTCTTCGTTCTGCTTTTTTTTACCAAATTTTTTTTTGTACCCAATCATAAACGCACACGGCTTTGACACCGCATTTAATCACCACGGAATGACAATTATCGGGGGCGAATAATTAAATAAAAATAGTCATAGGCGACCTGCTGCTATGATTATCGGTTTAAAAGGGACAGATGTATGATTTGCGTTTTTTAACTGAAACACGGTATTTGAATATATTTGAATATTTTTAACACAGTGTCATCTCGGGATATAAAATGGAGCACGCATTCGAAGTGAAAAAATATGAAAAAAAGTGAACACGTTTAGCCAAAACCAAATTTCTTGACATTGAAAGTCCATTTGGGTTGAAAAATGCTCTCTAGCGCTGAGTCAAATGCCAATGGCCACGATTTTTTTTAAATAAATTCAACTATTTCCAGTTTTTTGTGTTATTTCTCGGTTTTTGTAGAGTTTTTTTTATCAACCTAGTGCAATTCTTTACCTCAAAAACTATAACTATTAAATTTGAAATTGTTGAAAATCAAGTAAAAATCCCATCATCCAAAAGAGTGAAATTTACATCTTGTTCTTTTGATATTTAAAAAGCGGTTTATGTAGAAATTTGGTTGTGCTATTCTACACAAAATTTAAAAACACATCACTCGACATGTCAAACAAAAAACTAACCACGCATGTTAAAAAAACTTTTTTAAATGTAAAAAAATATTCGTAAGATATAAAAAGAAGCATTATCGAGGCGAACGTACTGAAAATTCTATAAGACTCTGCGGTTTTGCAAGCTATGACTTTCAAACTTGCTCTTTTTTATATTTTTATCTGTAAAGTATGATTGATGGTTTTTCTACAAAACTTACAGGTACCTAATTAACTTGCAAAGTGCATAATGTTCCAAGTACATGTGATTGTTTTGTGTTAAATTTTTGAACTTAATTTACTAACTTAACCCCACGCTGTGTGTTACACCGTGCAGGTAGATATGGGGCGTGTCACACGCAACTTTAATTGTTAATAAATTTAAAACAAATATAATATTATTTGAAATAACGATATGCATACCACAAAAAATATTTTTTCTTACATTATAATCAACAAATATAATATATCCAATTTGCGCAAAGCAACGTCTCTACACTGAAATAGTATGTTTACCGCAAGTACTTTATTTAGTTTCTCTTGTAGAAAAGTCCACGTGGTGTCCCAATCCACAGAAGAGATACAGACGACTATCATATCTTGCTAATGGATTGCGACACCGCGCGGATTTTGCTACAACATACACTAAAATAAGCATGCACTTTTTGTTATAAGCAAAAAGTTATATAATCCTAAAACTGGTTGTTCTATTTTTTCAATATTCTTAGAACCAAAAAAAAAATAATGATCACCGAACCCGCAGAGTTAACACACATAGATATAAAATATGTATGTCCAACTATGTAATCACATTGCAAAATATCAAATTTAACATCCAATTTAAATATGATTGATAAGACTCTTCGTAAAAAAAACTGACTTTACTACTACCAGACCTGGTGTATTGGTTTCAATTTAATAAGTGCGGCAATTACGGCGAATGTAGTAGTGCCGTGTGAAAACGATCCACCAGAAGGGTTTGCTGTTGTTTACGAATAAGTTGCGGTGATTTTCGTGAACAACAACAACAAAAAATAATATGTGAAATGTTTTTTTTTCTTTTGTGAATAACGTTTGAGTCAATACTTTGAGATTATTTTAATGCATCAGAGGTTAGGGGAATTCTTGTTTGTCAAAATATAATTAATACAAATTGCATTATGCGTTTTAAGTTTAAGGAACACAAACAACGTTAATGGTATAAGATGTTTATAATAAGGACACTACAGTCCACGTCTCGGAAACGGACGTTTTTTCAACCACCGGTTTCGGAGACGCGGACTGTAATTATAACAAGGGATAACAGAAATTAAAAAAATGTGTTAACTTGGAATATGTAAACAATATCAAAACTGTATGTGCCCATTTCTTGGCGTATAAAATAATCGGCATTATTAATAGAAAAATTCGATATCACAAACTGCGTAATTTTAATACTTGAACGTGTACAGATTTACTTAGCTGGAAGTCCAAGAGATAAACATGAAGTAATGAAGAAAAAACATAAAAATTGTGTATCTTGTTTTGGAAAAGCGTACCTTTTAACTACATGTAGCATAACAGTTAGTTTAATGTTAATGTTAACGCGTTCAATAATAATATCATTCGAACAAAAAATGTAAAATAAGTAAAGTAAACAACATGTTCAGAAAATGACATATCCAAAATAATTAGTCAGACATGTGTTCCTATATTACTACAGAAGTAAAATACACAATGTTTCGATAACGTGCGTTACTTCTGAAAACGACGCGTGTTTTGTTGTTGACAAATTTGTGATTGGGATCAGGCTATGAGAAGTCAACAGTCTTGTTTTGTTTTTGTCATTATACAGACAATATATGGTCCCTCACCCAAGAAAAACCGTAACGGAATGACGATTCTGGAAAATGAATTTTTTCTAACCCATAAACTGTTATGGTTTTAGTTAAACAATTAAATAGACATTGAGCTCAATAGCTTAAAACCATGCGTTTTCATAGAGGAAACACGTTATGATTCAATTTTTGAATCAAATTTTCAACTTCTATTTTCAATTTTTGTAGATTATTAGATTTAGTAACAAACGCGCCTAAGTTTTTTCCGCCCATGTTATATAAATATTTTTTTCTTATGATTTATGAGAAAAATATATGTCTCATTAATTGTTTTTATTTTAGGTGTCGTGACGGCACATGTATAGATGGCAAAGCCCGTTGCGATGGCATTTCCGACTGTTCAGATGAATCCGACGAAACCGACTGTAAAGCCGAGCAAAGGCTGCAGCACAGTTCGAATCAAGAACAGCAGCGAATGAAACGACAGTCGGATTACGATTTTAATTTCGGAATGGTTAACTAGCTAAAAACAGAACAATAAGTTGCATAAGAACGTTATAGGATGAGGGACGTTTCCTTATACCAAAAATGGTACAAATTTGGTATATACGGTAGTGACATGTTAGCCAGTTAAGCCAAGCTAAGCCAAGCCATTCTTGCCGAGCCCTGATGTTAACTACAGTCGGTCTCACATTAGAGCACACGAAATTATGGGACAGAATTCAAATTAAGGGACAGTTTTATCATACAGATTCAAATTAAGGGACAATTTTTTGGAAACAGATTTAAAAAAATCAAATTAAGGAAAAAAGGACTTCGGTCAAAATTATAAAATTAAATCGGTCATTACAGACGGCGTATAGTACGCCACCAAACGGCCACGTCCCGCCAAAAACTTTTATTTTTCTTCAAGACTAAATTTAGGTGTTTTTTTTAGTCTTTAAAATAACACCTAAATTTAGTCCTAAAGAAAAACAAAAGTTTTTTTGGCAAGACATGCCCGTTGGGGTGGCTTCGATTTACCGGGCTTATTTCATTATAATATGCAGAAAAGATCAGCCAGCTGCAGATGACAGCTAATCTGCACTATTGTTTTAGTTTTTTTTTGTCTTTTCCGCGTCAAAAAACGCGTGTGTTTATCTGTTTAACCATACGGGCAGGTTTTACAACAGCCATGTCGTTTCTCGATGGGTTTGGCGATTTCACGACGGAGGGCAGTTTTGGTGATTTTGACGATTTTTTTCCGGAAACCACGGAGGGCTTCGCCTTCGGCCCGGCCACGACGCCAATGTCCTTTCTCGATATGGAAATGACAACCGGCGCCATCGATTTTTTACAACAAACAACAGATGCAAACTTCTTCGACATGGGTCTGGCCACGACGGCGCCACCCTTTTTAGACAATTTGGCAACAACAGCGCCCCCCTTTTTGGACGGTTTGGGCACAACGCAAGGGTTTGATTTTGGAATGATGGCGACGACCGCGTCCATGGACATTCCCATTTTGCCCACTACGGCACCGCTCGATTTTGCCGAAACTACCGAAGCGATTGATTTTGGCGCGTTTGGCACGACGGCGCCGACCTTTTTGGGTACAACGCAGCCCCTAGGCGATTTTGATTTTGCCACAACAGCCCCGATGGATTTTGGGCTTTTGGAAACGACGCCCGGATTCGACTTTGGCGGCATTCAAACGACACAATCGGGTATGAATTTTCTTCAAACAACCGAGGCCTTTGCCGCCGGTCTTGAAACAACCGCGCCACTTGAGGTGGTAGAGACCACCGAGGCACTAGACTTTCTCCAAACAACCGCACCTTCTTTTGAAATGCTCGAGACGACCCAAAGTCCTAGTATGCCTCAGACCACAGTGGTAGATTTTGTACCTGAAACAACTGTTGGGGTAGAATTACCGTTACAAACCACTGCGCCAGATCTCGACTTAGGTAGTATTCGATTTTTTCCGTGTATTTTCCGTGTGGGAAATTTTTTGCTAATATTGAGCGGAATAACGACACGGTTCACTTATTTGACGGGGATAAGTACCAGATTTCAATAGGGGCAATAGTATCGATTAGACATTTTCGTTATCTGTTGATCTAGCGAGCTCAAAAAACTCAAAAAAGTTCTGACTAAGAAAACGATCTTCTAATTCGATTGTTTTCATTATTTAATTTGACCTTCAAGCCTTTCTGCACCTTTAATAGCGATATAAGCAAATAATAATAATAAAAATAAATGCTAATCTATTAGGAACTCCAAGTTCCTGAAAAAATAATACCAAATGATTTTTGAGACCTTTTTTACATCAAAAATAAAATTGATCATCAAACCGAAAAACAAACGAATATAGTTTCGGTAAATACCCAAGGTCCGCAGTTAACCGGCACCCAGTTAACGGGCAGGTTGTGGCTCGAAATTTTTGAAGGGATAACGCAATATGGCCTTTGCAAATATCAGTTAACGAGCCTATATGCAGTTAAAGAGCTGGTTATCAAAAAAAATTGCTGTCCGTTACCTACGCACCCCGTATATTGGTTATAAAATTGTCAAAAATTAACCCATTTGTCCTCGTCAAATAATTTATCACTGTTATTCCTTTTTCCCGCTTGCTATACCGGTGGCCTCCACAAGTTAACATATTTGTCAAATTTTTATGTTGGATACTTTTATTGGTTACTTGAAATTTTTATGATGGAATTTTTTTCTTATTATGACTTAACATTATACACCATTAATAGTACAGATTTAGTACACCGATTTGTAAATGAAAATAATAATTGCGGTAATCATATTTACCTTAAAAAATATTTATAAGGTATTGTACTTTTAACTTTGCCCTACAAATAAAATAAAAATCATAACAATTGTAACATATTCCAAAAATATTATGAAGGTTTTTTTTGCTGCTAGTAAATAAATAAATGTTTGAATTAAAACTACAACTTAGTGATTTACAAATCAATCTTTAAAACATCTTCGTTAGGGGTTAAAATGTAATCCATCATAATTTTTTCAAAACAGTTTTATAATGCTCTAAAATCTGGTTTCAACGCGTTATTCTTTTTTTACGTTTGTGCAAAAAAAAACTCTAAAATGTCTGTGCTTATTATTTCCCCGCTTTGGCGCATTGCCAAAAATATTATTGCGAGAAAAAAAAAGCAAAATGCATTAAACGATTAAGAAACTTTTTTTTTTATTTTACTAAAAAACAAAATAATTTTTCGCATTTGAGAAAAAAACTTATGTTTTGTTCTCCGATATTTTTGCAAAATTGGCCCGCTTGGAGGCTTTCACTACACAATGCATTCCAGACGCTATTTGATTTAGCGCGCAGCCACCACGTGGGCAAAGCTATACAATTATTTTCTTTTTTAATTGAAATAACATTGTAGTACTCCATACGGATCAAAATTTTAAACTCTCTTTTTTTCTTTACAAAAAGTGTTAAATAATGCAGATATTTGGCCTAGGTCAAATTTGTTGGACTAAAAGTGTCGCCAAAAGATTTCTATCATCATAAAAACGAATTCTCAACTATCCTAAACACTTGAATGACGCGTTATACCCAATTTATTTTTAGTATTATGGAACCAAAATCAAAAAAAGTTGATGACCAATTAAAATTTGTTGCTATCATGATTATGGTGATTTGAATGTTACTATTTCATCAACGCATGCTCGGTGTGAAATAGAACTTTTTTTATTGTTGCTAAAATCAACACAACTTGGACTCCAAGTTCAATTTATTTTTTATATTTCAAGACAGAACGAAAAAAACGCTAGAAATAGCAACATTCAGATTGTCACCATTGTCTAAATAAACGTTTATAGTGAAAATATAGAGAAACCACGTGATAACGGAAACAAGCCAATCAGATTCTCTCATTTTTACGACCCCTATTTTTAGCGCTCCCGGTAATAGTTTGGATTGATATCATTTCAGACTCGAGATTCACTCCCGACGAGTTTAAATTACCATATTTTTTTTTTTGATTTTTTTTTTTCAAAATAGAAAGAGAGAATAATTTTCCGAAAAGAAAAAGAAAGAAAACTACCGTTTTGAAACGCACAAAACAGTCGAGCAGATTTTCAGTCGATTTCTTTTTTTTTGACCCAACTTGAAGTTAACATTTCGAAAAACAAACAATTGTATCGAAATGTATGCAGAAGTATTCGATTGCGAATATACACATATAAATATCGGGTGTTTGAACAAAATGGTCTCGGTAACAAATTGTTTGATTATGTTTCAAATAAATTGTTTTTTTTTAATTGGTACATTATGGTTAGGGTTTTGGTAGCTATTTTTCCCTCGTTGGCGAATTTTTTTGGATCGGAAAAAAAGCTGCGCCTTTATTTATTTATGGAGTTTCCCAGATTTTAACATATGTTTCTAAAATATAAGACGAGGAAAAAAAACGGCGACAAATAACCCTAATTGTGGTTCAAAAAAATGTATTTCTTTTTTTCAAAAAAAAAAAATTAAAGCCAAAAAAATCACACACCCGATATACCAAAACATCACAAGGATTCAGATGGGAAAAAATTATCACAAATTTTAAATTCAAAATTTTGTTGATAGCTCAAAATACGCAATTTTCTTAAATATCCGATTTGAATCCTTGTCAAGCTCTTTCATAAATTGATGAACATTTTTTAACGGCAGTAACGTTAAAATGTCAACAAAATTAAAACAAGACGAGTATTATGAAAAAACTAATAACGTGAATTCTAAACTGCGATTATATTATTTTTTAAATATAATATTATAAGTTGTATTTTTGGCAAAACCACAAATTTCCAAAATTATCGTACTCATCAGTGTTGCCATGCTTGAGCGATTTTTATTCGTNTTGCAAATTTTAAATTCAAAATTTTGTTGATACCTCAAAATACGCAATTTTCTTATATATCCGATTTGAATCCTTGTCAAGCTCTTTCATAAATTTTTGAACATTTTTTAACGGCAGTAACGTTAAAATGTCAACAAAATTAAAACAAGACGAGTATTATGAAAAAACTAATAACGTGAATTCTAAACTGCGATTATATTATTTTTAAATATAATATTAAAATTTGCATTTTTGGCAAAACCACAAATTTCCAAAATAATCGTACTTATCAGTGTTGCCATGCTTGAGCGATTTTTATTAGTTGTTGTTTATAAATCATACCGTCCGTCCGTGATTCAACTGTCCGGCTTTAACCACATTTCATACCATTTAAAACGGAATTTGGCTGATTCGCGACACTTAATGCGCAATGACACGGTAATTTTATAGACATCGCGTCAATATTAACCTACTTTAAAAGCGATATATATTTTTGTAGTCAAGTTTAATGCTCAAATTAAGTTATACTGTAAATTAATATTACTTTGAGTATGTAAATTGTCTACTCAAATTTCCGTCGAAAACAATTTTTTGGTGTTGCGGTTTTGTCGAAGTAGACCACGCATATACATTTTCGTCTAATATAATTACAGTACTTAACGCTTGAAAGATTGAAAGCTTGAGCTTATCAAAATTGCCTTTCGGAAACTCTAGTTATCTTTTGTTTTAAAGAGACGGTTGGTACGAATACTGTATTTTTTGCACAATATCTCTTTACAGTAAGGTCTGCATTTTTCTCCATTTTTTCGACGATAAAATCTTTTTTATTGATAACCAGCCCCATAGCTTTACAAATAATATGTTCGTTTTTAAGAATTTCACGTTGGAATTCAACTTTAAATACGTTTTTGATCGATTTTTTGTTCGATCGATTTTTCTTTTTGTCAAAAAAATTCTCGTACTTGTCGTTGACACAAACCCGTTACGCCGAAATAAAGATTATTTCAAATTGTTGATTTTGTAGCCTTCTATGTGCGCGCATAGATAACGGCAAAAAATCAGCAGAAAAAAACGTTTGGTGTTCAACGTTGAAAATTTAAGGCCGATCAGTTTTAATTTAGGATATGATGATTCTTAAAGGATAAATATTTTGTAAATTTAAGCTTTATTTGATATTTTATTATAGGAACTTTATGATTAAAACAATTGACCTAAAGCGGTAATTTTTCGAAAATCGAGTTTATAGTATATATCATGTGAATCTTTCCTCTGTAAAATTTCCAAAAGTCTAACAAATTTGTTTGAGAGAGGAAATTTTAAACCTTAAATGTTTAACTTTATATGAATTTTGATTTTACTTATTATTATCATAGATTTGATAATTATTTATGCTGAATTATCAATCAGTGTCATAAACTAAAATAATGTTATTTTAATCTCTCTTCCAGTTATCCAACTGGTGTCCCCGACCACATAATAGTACATAACTGCCAATGTTTGTCAATGGATTGGGACACCGCGTGGATTGAACTGGAAGAGAGATTAAAATACCAATACCGTATCATAAATTATAATCTCACAATTCGTAAAATTAAAGAAAAATTTCCGCTTTTAAGAATCATAATTGAATAACAAAACCTTAATTAAAACTGATAAATTTTTTTTTCCGTAAACTTTTGTTTCAATTTTAACTGTTAATTTTGTAGGTTTGGAAACCACACCGACCATGCCAATGGTGTTCCCTGAAGGGACAACCGAAGACATGTTAATGTTCCCGACGACGGCTATGCCAACATTCCCCAGCGTTTTCACAGAATTTCCACTTTTACCAACAACTATGCCTCTTCCCGAAATCACAACTCAACCATTACCGCCCGCTCCAACCACGCAACCATTCCTTCCAGTTCAGACGGAACCGGCCCCGGTCATACCGACGGTCGATCTAACCCAATATTTTTCGTGTCGAAGTGGCGAATCCATCGCCCAACAATACGTAAGTTCATAGTACTCGTCCTACACCAGATGAACCTGTTTCTTCTGTACCGTTATTGTGACTCTATCTTTTATTATCATGATTCAATTTTGCAAAATCTTGCTTACCATTATTTTTGTTTTCCACTATCTTTTTTTGTCTCTTTTCTTTGTATTGCGCAATTTTTCGCAAGTTACGTAACAGCGTTTTTCTTTATTTTATTGTTTTTTGTGTTCCATTATACTTAACTGATCCGTAAACCGTTTTTAGTTAAACAAAAATAACAATAACAATAATTTTTTCCCGATAGGTTTGTGATCGATATAATGATTGTAGCGACGGTTCCGACGAAGAGAACTGCGCGTACACCGTCACCACAAACCCACCAACAACCATGAAACCAACAACTACAACGGTGCCAATTCCACAGGATACAACCGGTCCTTTTGAAACTATGATGCCGCCTACCGACATGCCTTCCAATTTGGACGATCGGGAGCACGTCGTGAAATTCATCGATCAATTCATTCGATGGCGGACCACTATATTTGATAAGTGGCTGAGTGTCATGAAAATATATCAGGCAGCGTTACACATATTCATGTATAAAATGCATACTTTTTTGTATAAGTTTTTTTTTGGAAAAACCACAGATTAGGTTTTTTCGTTTCATCATAACGGCACAAACCAATTAAACACGATTCGTATCTCAAAAATAAACCACATTTGTTTTAACTTTGATGAACTTTTAAGCTTATATAACCCTTTTAAAGAGAAATTTACTTACTTTTATTACGTTTATTTTAGATTTTATATTATCCATTTTATTTTCACCAAAATTTTCAAAAATCGAGTTTTCACCAAAAATCGATAATTTACCAAAATGAGGAACATATTTTATTGTTTATGGGAAATTATACATACGGAAGATAGAGCGCTGAGTAATTTTTAAATCAAAAACTTAATTCTGAGTAAAAATTGTTTTGTGACCTTTTACGGCCTTATATGACCCTTTATGACCTTATATATTTCAAAAATTTATAAGAGAGGATATGAGACCTAAAATTCCAGTCAATATAAGCAAAGACCGGACTCGCCAAATCCTATAATTTTCTCGGTTACCCAAATTTATATAAATAGATATTCGACATCATTTTTTGGAAGCCACAGATTAGGTTTTTTCTTCTCCCTCTGTTTTTCTGATAACCGCACAAGCCAATTAAACAAGATAATTGAACAAGATTTGTATCTCAAACGAAAAACAGAAAACCTTGAAAGGGAAATGAAACACTTTGTCAAGTTTATCAAAGATATCGGAAACTGAATACGATAAAATATGCATTCGAAGGCAACCACTATATTGACCGTTGGTGGTTTTTTTATTTCCGGCTTTTTAACCCGTAAATGTCACTTACAAGTACAAAGGGCCGTCTACACTCCCTACTACGACTCATATTCAATGAGATTATTGATTCAAATGTTAGGTAACTTATCTTAAATCGCAGGGATAATGAGTGTAAATTTGCATCAAGAGTTATAAAATGCCAAAAATGGTGGGTAAACGATGACGTATGACAAATTACAGATAAACGTGTTGAACCGAATTTTCTGAAAAAAAAATTGAGAATAAAATAGAAATAATTTTTGGTTTGCAGCCCATACAATGGCCCATACAATGCCCATACAATGGTTAGATCACTGTTATGTGCAAATTTGCACAAATTTATCATTGCGGGGTAGAATCTACCCGTTCTCCTTAGGAGTTAACTCTCAAGCCTTATAAAAGACAAATCGAATTGGTTTTTCATTTACCCCCTAGCGTTTGAATTTAAATTTCAACACTTTCAACATTTTGCGGTGCCATATTCTTTTGAAATTTCAAACTCCATTATCATCTTAGAACTAGCAAGTGGTATGGTCATAGTCTAGGAAACGGGTTATAATTGTTTCAAAAAAGTTTTTTGACGTCTGGAAAAATCCCTTAAATTATTATGCCATCCAGCTCGTCTAAACAAATCACACTGGTTATAAAAATAACCAAACAAAAACATTTGACCATCGAAAATGTATATAAATGGATGAAAGACAAATCAAAATAAAATCTTGTGTTCATTGAAGGGGGCGCGATGCAGTCCCTTATTTATTTCGATTCGTTCTTTTATTTTTACTTGGCTTTTTGATTTCAGTTTCTTATGCCAATTGCCGGGCGTGGTGTGGTGGAAATAGTTGGGGTAGGGTAAAATAGGTTGACCGTTTTAAACGATATAAATATTTATAACGCACCGCGCAGCAACGTTCCAATATCGTAACACAGACTCAATATCCGCTGGCATGTATGCAGTTTGGGCGAAAGGTGTGTAAAAATATGTCGAAGACATGCAAACAAGACCTCACCGGATGTCAGTACTGCTATTGTTACGGGGATTTAAATACACACCGTATTTCTTAAAGAAACTGTAAATTAATGCTTATCATGATATATCATGATGTCGGTTTTTGCTTTGTCACAAGACAAATATTCATAACTTATATTCGTAATCTTAAAACATGAGTTTTTTAAACTAAAAACAAAAAAAACGCACATTTGTATTCTAACTCCAAATCTAAAAATAATTTTGAAGGCGGTTAAACCCGAAATATAAACTAAATATTTGTCTTGTGATAAACAACTACACATAAATTTGCTTAACTAATATAACATGTTGCAAGAAATTGTTTTTTTTTAGGTAAAGACTATTGACAGTGACAACCGTGTATTTTAGGATTACAAAATATTTCATTTAAATCAATTAATGCCGCTTTAGCCAAGTACGGGCGCTTTTTCGCGAAAGTATTTTCAGACATTTTTTAAACCGAAAACGGAGTTATTGAGCGTTGTTCATTCATTGAAATGGAAAATTTCATCATGTTTTTTTTATAACATTTAATCATTTTTAAAAATACTTTTGCATGAGAATTGCGCAAATGGTGTAGAAGATGTAGAAGAAATGTTTGCCTTAGACGTCCTAAGTAAGAACTTAGTTTACTTATTTGTGATTGGTTGTTATAGAGAGGCGGGCCAATCGCCTTTCGATGTTATGAACGTCATTTGATTATATTATTATATATAATTTTTATAAACTGAATCATGTCCAAAATAATATACGCAAATAATTCGTTTATAGTATTAGAAATTAAACAATTCGTTCATAAATAATAAAAAATGGATGAAATTTGTTCTTTTTTTATTTATTTATTTTTGTTCACATTATCGAAATATCAACAGCTCATTGGCCCGTCTCTGGAAGCAGACCAATACTAGAGAAGTAAATTAGACTTAGCGTTGTCTGCCCAGTTTTCTTATTTTTTTCTGCTCAAGAAAAAATAGACATTTCTGAAACTTGCACATATTATGTAGTTTGATGCGTAGATTACGTTGATGAAATAATAACGTAGAAAGAAGAGACACGTTTTGCCGCTAGAGAGCAATTTATAAGCTCGAAGTATTTTCACGAAACAAGTGTAAATCCCCTTATCAGTGAGATTTCTCGCACGGAAACAGATACAAAGTTTATAAAGGACGAGTATGAAATGGATGTTTCATTTTGGATTGACGTTTTACAACCTCAATGGAAATCCGTGTGGGAGCAATGGGAAACGGAATGGGAGGAATATGACTATCCATGAGATGTCACTCAAGAGCGAAAAAAAAAACGAACGAACGAAAAAAAAAATCACAAATATTTTATCAAAAAAAAAGTATCACGAGCCCGATAGCTTCAGGTTATTAACGACACCAATGTTCATCATCTTCATTTTGATTCAGTATGACCACTTAAACGACAAAAAACATAATATTTATAAACGAACAATTACTAGTTGAAGTGGAGTGGCGAATTTTGCTTTTTTGGATTTCAAACATCAACCTCAAGTGGTAATTGTTGTATCTTTAGGCTTTGTTTATCTTTATTTTAATTTTTATTATTTCTACAACAAAAAAATATAAAATGGGGGGTTTGGTTAAAACCAAATACTCTTCGTCAAGCGGGGGGGAAGCAGGATTTTGGGATGCAGTCTTCAATTTCATGCGGCAACTTTGCTTTGGGTTTGAGGGCGAAAAAAAATTGTAAAATTTTCAACGAAAATATCCCAAAGATATCGTATTTGTTTATTATACAGGGAATTTTTGGTGAAATCGCCCCTTACCCAAAGTTTGCTGATACTCGATTTTTTCCACACAGCAACTTTTTTCTATCTAAATATCTATTTATACAGCATAACTGTTTTTTTTCGCAGCATTTTGTCGTAATAAATGACAACATTTTTTGAAACAGTAAACAAAGCAAAAAAAACGTTGGCACTAAACAAATTATTGATTAGATTAATTCATTTTATAAATTTTTTAATGATACCTAACCCGCACCATAATTATGCGCCACGTTTCAATCCAGCAGTAATTATTATTTTTTTTACTTTTGCTCTTTTCTATTGTACGATTCTAACTCAAATCATGGTTAAAATTGCGGTTAACCACTCACATTTGTCACGATGACATGCAGCGAACGGGTATGAAAATAGGCACCGTGGTCTTTCGCAGAAATTGTTTTTCGTATAATACATTCATATCAAAAAAGGCTCTCAGCAAAAAAATCTTCGTTCTATGAAAAACTTTTAGTGCGGATTTATTCTACGAAAAAAAGTTTTTTCGCCAAAGACCGTTGTGCTACTATTATCGTATAATAATACGATTTTCTAACACTAAATCTGCTGTTCTCCTCGTTTTTTCTTTTTTTCTTTTTGCGGGACTGTATAATCTGTGATCAAATGGAACATTTCCGTTATCCGTTTCCGAAATTTCGCCAAAAGTCGAAACGTTTTGAGCCTTAAAAAACTGCGTATGGGTACCCCCTTCAAATAAAAGAAAGTAATATCTGAAGATTATTTTTCGCCAGTTTATCGACAAGCAGCACACTTAAATTAAGTAATAGTCGACCAACTGGTCAAAATATCGAAGAAACCCCATTGGGCTACGGTCCCTGCACTCCTGGCGTGCAAAAACGCACATCCAAAAGAAGCGACCTGTAGTCATAAAACGTCCGATTTGAGGAGCAAAGCTATGTTTTGATAACGTCATACACAAAATGAAACGAAGTGTGCTTGACATATTTTTACACGGAAAAAAGACTTATTTTTTTTTCAAATTGAACATTCTTCAAATAACCTCCGTTTTGTCTTGAATCGGGCCCCAGCAGTTTCCGAGCTAAATGATTTATTTTTTTGCAGTTTCGCGGTTTTTTTCTAATTTTTGCTCGCGATCGGCTCGGAAGTGTTCGATATCACAAAAAAAAGCCACAAAAGTGGCAACTAGAACGATTGCTTTATTTTTAGATGAAGAAATAGAATAAAGGTTTTTATTGCACCTTTTTGTGCACAAACGGAAACAACATACAACATAAAAAACAACAACGAAAAATAGTTCATGTTTTGGCACCAGGCCAACCCTTAACTGCGAACGGTGCCCAAAAATACTTGTTCTTTTTTTTAATTAATTATTTATATTTCTTCGAATTGTACAGCTGAAATTACCTCTGGAGCAGACAAATTTAACTGCCTTATTATTAAACTAACACGCTAAATAATTAATAATATTTAATTTCGCATTTAATTGAACGAATAATCAGTTTAGGGAATTCGCGCTAGTTTCTCTATGACAAAAAAAAATGCAGCGTTGAGCAAAAAATATATTTAAACGTAGATTCTAAATTTAACCCCTAGCTGATGAATCAATGGCGTTTGTCCCAAAATTGAGATTATGACTATCAATAGTAAATCATATTTTCATTATGCTTATCTACTGTAATTGGTCGAATGTTGAACTTTACTTCCGATAGTTACACACTAAGCACTATTTTTGTGTAATATTTCTCTACCTAGTTAAAGAAAATTCAGAAGTTTTAAGATAAAGTGAAAAGTACACCAAATTTAAGCTAATTAAATTTTTCCCCATTTTACTAAAATACCAAAAAAACGAACTTTATGACAAGAAGTGTTTTATACCTAAAGCACTCATTTTTATGACCCTTGTTTCAAAACCGCACTTTTCGTAAAGTTACTATGATTTTTGACGAATTGAAACGTGATACAAATATTTGCATGAAGAGCCCATAGGAGTTAAGCGCGAACTAAGTATAGTCCTTACTACCATAAAGGTGGTGCTCCCATAACGGACCTTAATAATTTAATAATATATTTTAATACATAGTTGACCTAAATTTACCCCATTAGGGACGCTAATCCCTTAGGGGACCTTTTCGTTTATGGGAGCAAGGACGGTATATTTATAAGAATGGACCGAATTTGAGTTGGAGTCCACTAGAGTTTTTTTTTGGAGTTGATAAAAAAGTTTACGTAATGGTGTAGGTTATACGGTGTAGCCGCCCTTTAAGTCAAGTCTTTCATTATTGCTTGTTTTGACAACTAGAATTGAATGCACCGGTAAATATTTTATAATAAACAATAGCCATTTGAAAAAAAAATGCCATAATACTTTTCTGCAATAAAAAAGGCTTCAATTTCAAACGCGGAAAAATTCTGCATGTAGTTTGTACTGCGCCGGAAGTCAATAACATAGATTTTAAGATCATGTTTTGATTATTTTACGCAGTATTTAGGTCAGATACAATGTCCGTTTACAGACTGATATGAAAGTAAAAATCTCGAATTTTAGAAAATTTTTCTATTTTTCAATGAAATTTTCTTATCAAATTAGCGGGAAAAGTGCGTAATCGTCTTCATTCTTAGAACTTTCTTGATACAATTTTTTAATACAATTTTGATGTATAAAACGAGTCAATTGTGGTAACGTCTAATGTGAATATTTTGTATCAAACGGAAATGATATAACTTTCTGATCACTTCTATGATTTTGAACGTATAATTCGAATAAAGTAGAGTCAATCACAAAGTTAGAACAATTTCCTTGTTTCAAAGGTAAATTTTGCACACATGACGTTACCTCCATTAATAATGGACCATTATATTCGGGCGCTATTTTCGAGCACCAAAAACGTCTCAAAAAGGAGTACAGTGTAAATTACACTACATTATGTAGTTTTTATGCTGAAAATCGGATTTGTTTGGAAATTAATATAGAGTGAAAATATATTATGAAAAAATAATATAACCACTTGAGAGGTTATCTTACCATTAGTTATCTTACCAATATTGGGTTATCTTACCACTTTTTTGACCAAAATGTATTGTGATTTCCAATTATTCAACTAAACGCCCAGACGGGTTATCTTACCAATGTTGGGTTATCTTACCGCTTTTTAAGCGCTTATAAAGATAAGATAAGCCCTTAAGTGGTATAATAAATTAATAATTATATTATATGTTTTTACATAAAATTAATTTTGGATAAAAAAAGTTACAAATTTCCAAGACTTGACACCGGCCCTCATTATCCGCAAAAACATGACATTTTATTATTATGTTCCATAGAAAATAGCGCCTTTTGTATTTATATACCAAGCAGTCTCTCGAAACTGCAAGTCTAATCAGTTTTCGTGACTGTAATTACTAGTTATTTATTATAATCAATTCATGTACAATATATTGACTTTAATTGATATAGGTAAAGCATCACCAAATGAAACGATTTTGCTCCACCAGAAATATAATCAAATAACTTTTTAAAACGTAAATCCGCGTGACATTGATTATAATAACAGTTAAAGTCAAGCATCAAAAATCTGGCATTGATTTTAGATAAAAATGTCATTTAAAAAAAGCGACCAATTCCTCGAAGGTCCAGTTGAACAAAAATGTTTTTCCGCTTTAACCCTTATATCCAAATTAGAAAAACATAAACATATCGGTCTGAAAATGAGTAGTTAAATATTTATCTATAAAAAACACATTTTTACGTTGCATATAACGTTAAATTTGTGTTTTGTTATTAATAACTTTATGTTGACTTTCATTGTCATGACTTAAGTTGGAAGAAAAACTAATAGTATTAAAAATAAATAAATTTACTAATTCAGGATTTTACATTACATTTTAATAAATTTAGCATTTAATTTTGGAATTTCATGTTTTGTTAAAATGTGCAAAAGTAAAACAGTTCAGTTGTCCGTGCGTCAAACAGTTACTGAGACCAAGGTGAAAAAATATGTTATTTTGAGTTAAAAACACATATTTAATTAGTCAAATTATTAAAATGTAAACTATATATTTTTATCAAGTTTATTTTGTTTTCGGAGCAAATAATCTTGTGGATCCTTTTGCATCCATTTTTACACGTTCTCCGGCCGTCATAATTTAATAACATGTTTATCCCTGGGAGTTAAAATAAGGTAGCCAAGTTATGAGAATGTAAAACTGATAATATTTGTAGTTTACAAAAAACGTTAACCTAAAATATAATCATTCATGGCGTAATCCGGCTCTTGACATAATCTAGTGAAAACATCAATTGGTATGTTTTAAAGGGCAGATCATTTACACGGCTAACTTCGATTTAGCACGGAGGGTTAAAACATATAACGGCGGTTAACCGCTAGGGTTTATAAAACAAAAATATTTGATGAAAAATTTAATCTTGAAAACATCGGTAGTCAAATAATTTTGCCAAAATTNTTCCCAGTTTATCGAAAAATTTGAAATTTTGAAATGCTCAAAATTTCTAGAATTCGTGAATTAACTTATTTTTTTGCACTTGAACTCATTCACTAAACCTTTACAGATAATCTGAAGAAAACTATATGTATTCAATGCGGTGTCATAAAAAAAATGATGTTAAGTTGTAAACAAATCGAGCAGACCACCCTTAAAAACAAATAAATTTACTTGTTCAGCATTTACATTTTAATAAATTTAGCTTTAATTTGGAATTTCATTTTTTGTTAAAATGTGCGAAAATAAAACAGTTCAGTTGTCCGTGCATCAAACAGTTACTGAGACCAAGGTGAAAAAATATGTCATTTGGAGTTAAAAACACATATTTAAATAATCAAATTATAAAAATGTAAACTATATATTTTTATCAAGTTTATTTTGTTTTCGGGTCAAATACTCTTGTGGATTTTTTTTTCATCCATTTTTACAGGTTCTCCGGCCGTCATAATTTAATGACATGTTCATCCCTAGGAGTTAATATAAGGTAGCCAAGTTATGAGAATGTAAGACTGACAATATTTGTAGTTTACAAAAAAATGTTAACCTAAAATATAATCATTCATGGCGTAATCCGGCTCTTGACATAATCTAGTAAAAACATCAATTGGTATGTTTTAAAGGGCAGATCATTTACACGGCTAACTTCGATTTAGCACGGAGGGTTAAAACATATAACGGCGGTCAACCGCTAGGGTTTATAAAACAAAAATATTTGATGAAAAATTTAATCTTGAAAACATCGGTAGTCGAATGATTTTTCCAAAATTTAGCCGTCTAGGTTATAGTAAGGTCTTATACAATTTTGTAAAAATACGATTTGAGAACTCTGGACATTATTATGTCTCTCAAAAGCCCGTCACAAGTTAATTCATTATGACTCATAATTTATGAATCACAAATTATAACTCTACTGTATGATCCATACTGTACGAGTCATACCTGTATGACCTGCATAACTCGTACAGGATGATTTAGAGTGAAACACGACCTTTAGTGGTTCAAGGATATAATGGCCAATGTTCTCGTAGTTCAAGTAAAATTATATACGCTGGGTACGCTCTTAACTCCCAAAGGTCACAAGTGACATATAATTCGTAAGGGTCAGCTCGTCCAAATTTGAACTAAAAACGTCCTTGTTACCATGTTAAGGTTCAAAAAAAAAATTTCAGTTTTGTTTTATGTTTTATATTTTTTCTCATAAAATTTTACTAGACCCCTGTTTCCGCGATTTTCGATTAAGTCCGATTTTCGATTAAGTCCGGTTTAGTATCACTTTCGGTCCATTCAGGCCGTTTAGTGAAAATTTGGACTAAGTTACCCTTGGGAGTTAACCTTTTGGGTCAAACGTTCTCAGCGATAAAAATCATTCTAAAATCTGAATGAAGAAACAGAAAAAAGACACCTCGCTTTTCTGCCGATTCAGCTCAATTATTTTAACACTTCACAAAAGCTGCTTGATTTTAACAATGACGCGCGTTATTTGCAAAAAAAAACACGTCTTAAATTAATCATATTGACAAGAATTTTTCTTATTCAACCCATTTATCTTTCCTATTTTTTTTGTCAGATATTATCCCACTTGAAAATTAAACCTAACTTTAGATCAAATTTGACAAATACAGTCCCCACCCCAAATAGGTAACACCCAAATAGGTAACAAATGACGTAATTACCCAAATAGGTAACAACTTTTTTTTCAAATTTCAATTACCCAAATAGGTAACAATTTTTTTTTTCACAATTCTACAGAGGGGGTTNGAAGCCCGTCACAAGTTAATTCATTATGACTCATAATTTATGAGTCATAAATTATGACTCTTACTGTATGAGTCATACCTGTATGACCTGTATGACTCATACAGGATGATTTATGATAAAGCACGACCTTTAGCTTCCTTGGTAGTTTAAGGATATAATGGCCAGAGTTCTCGTATTTCAAGTAAAATTATATAAGCTGGGTACGCTGTCAACTCCCAAAGGTCACAAGAGACATATAATCCGTAAGGGTCAGTTAGTCCAAATTCCGACTAAACGTCCTTGTTACCATGTTAAGGTTCAAAAAATTTTAGTTTTGTTTTATATTTTTTACATTTTCGGTCCATTCAGTGCGTTTAGTCCAAATTTGGACTAAGTGACCCCTGGGAGGTAACCTTTTGGGTCAAACGTTCTCAGCGATAAAAATCATTTTAAAATCTGAATGAAGAAACAGAAAAAAAGATACCTCGCTTCTGCCAATTCAGCTAAATTATTTTAACCTTCACAAAAGCTGTTTGATTTTAACAATGACACTCGTTATTCGAAAAAAAACACGTTTTAAATTAATCATATTGACGAGAATTTTTTTATTCAACCCATTTATCTTTCCTATTTTTTTGTCAGATATTATCCCACTTGAAAACTAAAACCTAACTTTAGATCAAATTTGACAAATATTAGAGTTAAGTCGACTCTATTTAATTTAAGCAGATCAATTTGAAACGTAGACAGCTTTCTATTTTTGTTCTTGATGTAAAATTTCTACCCATTTTGGTGGCGACAGTTAACGATAGAGGATTTGAAATTTTAGTTCGTTAATTTTTCCAACTTCCGGTTCTAATCGTTATTTAAAATGTTAGCTTTACGGAAAAAACGGTCTATTGCGTTTTTGTTGATTTAATGAGATCGAAATACTATTTATTTTTGTAACTCTGGCACATTGCAAAGAAATTGGTCAAAAATATAAAAAAAAATCAAATTGTTTTAGTAACGCCCATTATAAATGAAAGTGGGTCAAACATAACAATTTTGACCCGCTTTCATTTGCAACGCGCGTTATTTATTCATTTTATCACTGATATAGGCTATAATATAGCCGCTATATAAGATAGCTTATATTATATAAGTTATATAGCATAGATTATGTTTGTCACTAAATGACTCATAACTAGAGACAAGTTGGATATTTAACGTAATCATGCGGCGCCTACCGGATCTAAATGGCTTTGAATGCAAAAAATATTACTGAAAATAATCAAAAAATTTAAACGCCATTGAATTTTACATATTCGACTGTTAATAATACCCCCATACTTTTCATACTAGCTTGAACTTTAAACCACTTTTAAATTGTATTCAACTTAACTCCTATTGGCTGTAATATCTCATATCTTCCGATTTGCGCACTTAGCGCGCTGATTGGAGAATCTGAAACTCATTTTGAACTGCGCCGAATTTCTAACTTTCAATGCAGTATTACAAGATCTTAAGGATTTCATGAAAATGACGTCATAAATTATGACTCATAATGACTCAATTTAAGTGCGAAATTAAACAAAAAAACTATCACTTTCTCATTGTTTGGAACATCTGTCTGCAGCATATATTTTTAGATCATACCTGTAAAATGTTACTTATATTTTCATTCTTATCAGATTTTGTTCTTTTTGTAACTATTTTACAAATACTCTTTATTTGAGACTATTTGAAGAAAACTATCTTTTTTACTATTAATTGAATTTACAATCCAAAACAAATGGCAAAAAGGGAATTTTTTTATAACTTATTTTAGAGGCAAAGAATGTCTTCCTCAGTATCAAGGTAAGGCTCGGTTTTGTCGACCTTGACGACCTTGAAAAGGATAACCCAGAACGAGTTTTGTATTGTGAGGTAAGCTCAAAAATGCGAAACATCGTCCAAAAATACAAAAAAATAAACCATATTATGAAACCCCATTTACCAAAAAAAAAAATCAACCCAGAATCTCGTATGCCATCTATGCAAAGAAAGCAAAGTGATGCGTTTAAATCTGAAAAATTTATTATTCAAAAAACCCCCCACAATTTCACCTAATTTTATTTTAGTCATGTCCGCTAAAAAACCTCAAGCGACAGTTTCAACGTTCACATAATATAATTAAGTTCAAGAATATTGATGAAGACAACGCTTTTTTCGATTTCGATTGACATAATGTCACAATTTGAGAAAACAATGGTTAAAAACGCTGTTTTTTTATCATTCAACTAACATGTTATATAACACAAGGGCAACTACACCAAAAAAATGTGAAATTCAGATATAAGACCAAATTATGCCGCCTAATTTATGCACATGTGTAGTTGGGTTTCCACACTAAAGTCAGAATATATTCCGAAAAATTTGCTTGTTTGCTAATCAAAGTTGCGCATCAGCGGACGTGTGATTGGCTAACAGCAAAATTTCGGTGGATGAGTTCAGTATGGTCCATACTGTATGGATGGCCAGTAGTTAGGGATACATAAGGGTTTTTTTCTATCAAAGGTAGGCATATTTAGTTATTTCATTATTAGAAAAATTTGGTTTCGATCATAACGTTTTTGACAAGTCAAAGTGTCACGTTCTCGCACCCACAACTACAGTAGTACGGGTCCAAAATGGGCACTGGGATGTATGTAACCCCAATATTTTTTATGCACAGTGCTCGCAGTTAACCCTCCATAAACAAAATCGGAAAAACCGGCGGTTAACAGTAAACTGTTTTGGCGATTTACCTAAAAAATCCGAAAAATGGTACATGATTGATTAGCCGAACGTGTAGGCGGTAATTTTTGGGGACTAAATGTGGACAGTTAACTGCGAACATTGTACTTAAGTCCGTGGTATTTCTGGGTTTCTTTGAGAGATTTATTTAAATGGTATTCTAAATGAAAACCGATATTTTTTTATCATCCCACTTCAACTGCTCATCTCATAAATTAGACTTCTATATATTTGATCACTGAGAATTAATTCTAATCCATTTGGAGGGAACGTTTTTGGCCAATAGTGTGCCAAATATGATGCTCAAGTGTTAAAATGTACCCCATTTGGTATTTCAATAGTTAAGTAAATCTATATTCACGCCTCTCGACCATTTTTTTATTGTTGAGAATGGAACTGTAACACTATTCTTTAATCCGTTCATAATCATGCCTTCATTTATTGTTTAACTAATTTCGAAACATTCTTTTTTTGGTTAACCGGAAAAGTTCTTCCGGTTAAACCGCCGGTTTCAATTTCAAGTGCTAGAATGTGTTCCTTATGTGAACAGAGAGGTCAGATGCAAAGGGTAAAAAAATTGCCACTTGGAAAACAAAATCAAAAACAATATTAACTAACACATTAATTTAATTACTTAATTAACAATTGTTGTTAATTAATTAGTTAATAACATTAATTAATCATATCGTTAAAAAACATACTTTGCAGCCATTTTTAACGAAAAACGTGTCAGTTTTTAAGCAACATTATTTTTTAAGCAATATAATACCGGGTACAATTTACACCAAAAAATAACTTTAATTCTACTGTGCTGGTAGCCTCCGAAAAAACTGTTTTTTTTTTCATTAAAAAATTACCAAAACGATAATGTTGTTTAGTATATATTTTTCACTATTGTATATAGATTAGTTTATTTAAACAAATTTTGTAACACTTTAAATTTCGCATCTTTAATTTAATGTAACTGCTAAAACTGATAAAAATACAAAACATAAAAAAAATAAAATTACATAAAATCACAAAATATGGTTCATTTTTATGCAAACTACAATTATTTATTGGCAAGGGGGTTTATTATGCAATTATACTGTTACGTTACAATCAACGAAGGGGCGACTGAATTGGTACAAGAAATAATTGGGATAACGTCTAATATGAATAAAGTAACGTTTATCAAATTATAAACTACAGCGTGAAAACGTAACTGCACCACTTTTTTGATCATAAATAGTACATATGATATATTTATGTAAATATGTATACACGGGGTGCGCAGTTATCTTGCGAGCAGTTATCTTGCGAAAATTGCCGCTCGTACGCTTATCTTGCGACTTTTCAGAATTTTATTTTTCGGGATTTATAATATTTATATGATATGAACTGAGCAGTTATCTTGCGAAAAAACGCTTATCTTGCGACTTTTCAAGGACCAAGTTCGCAAGATAACTGCGCACCCTGTGTATTTAACTTTATTATTTCAATAAAAGTTGTAGCAGTCTGAGTTTTCACACTGTAGCGCCTTTTTTATTCGCTTCAAACGTTGTCTCGATTATAAATTCTACAATATCAATTGGTTCGTCAAAAACTGTATAAAGTACTAATTATGAATAGTACGTTTTTCAAAATAATGTAGCTGATTTTTACCAAAAATTTAAAAAAATTGAATTTTGCGACTTCACAATTGAGATGAGAAACAAAAATTATCGCAAAAATCGTTCTAAATTTCTCCGAGCATAACCCCGTAAAGATTTACAGCTCCGAGCACGAGTCCAATTGTGCCAAATTTGGCCGGTCCTCTATAAAATGTCACCGACAATTAATTCCGTAGACGTGTACTAAATAGCATTTTTTCGGAATAAAATAATTCATTATTATGCGATTTTGTACGCATAACTCAGCTATTACACAATTTTGTTAATGTTTATGAATTTGGGGCACGCTCCAAAATGACCGGAAAAAACACGTAAGTCCTAAATATGCCGCTTATTTCACTTCCCACTTTGTGTGATGATTTGAAAATTCGATTCTCGAGTACTTTTTATTCCCCTCAAATTAAACGTCTTGGTTAAGGCAATGATCGGACCGGCATACAAGACATGAAAAGAGTGAGACAAATATAAATTTGCCGACGGCATTTAATTTTTTCTTTCATGAAATGTGACTTCACTTCGAATGAAACACAATCTGCTTTAAAAGATAGCGCACCCTTTCCTAAATTGGAATGGTTCAAACATTACTGCGTCATATCTGAACGTTTTATCAATAATAATACTGGCCACTTCATGTATTAAATACAGTCCTTACTCTCAATACGGACGATTTCTTCCAATACGGACGCTTTTTGTGAAAACTATCCCCGAAAACAGTCGAAAATGGACACTTCACCTCAATACGGACGCTATTTTTGCGAATCAAAAGCGTTCGTTTTTGGGAATTTTTTTACATGGAACAAACAATCGAACTGTTCAAAAAATTTTTTAACTCATATCAACCAGTAAAAGGTGCCAATGTTATGTTCCAAATTCTTATGAACTGGTAAGTTTCCCAAGATCTGTGTCCAACATGGATAAAAAAGCGGACGCGGGTTAAATCCATTTGAACATTTGATCTGATTTTAATTGTTGCATTATAATTGCAAGTTTTTTCGCTCGTCAAGTGTTAAACCGAACTACGAAGATAATTGACGAAGAAAAAATGTCCACAATTTTGGCCAACCGTTCAAAATGTGCAAAATCATTTAAAATGNGACGGTTTAACATTTTTTTTCGAACTCGAGCAGCAAAAATGCAAATTTGTGCTTTGTCGTACTTTTGGTGGCCCTAAGGTGCATAACTTATCAGAGATTGGTGCTTATCGTCAAGTGGCAGCCTGGTATAAACAAATATATCCTGCTATGCTTAAGCTGTTATCAATTGCATGAATAAACTAATTAAGCTGTCGTCGCGCTATACAAGTGATTTCACATATTTTTTTTGTTCTTGATTAGTAGGGTGTACACAAAATATTACATAGTAGCTTAAACGAGTCTATGTCTTTCAATTTTACATAAAATTAGAATGATATGATACTCATCGCAAACCCATAATAAACCTTTAGAGGGTAGCGATCCAACCAATCACAAGCCATGCTGGTCGATTAATAAGATTGCAAATTTGCTGACTCGAGACCATAAATGCACCTTAAATGCATTTTGAAAAGACCTTATAACCATCTGAAAAAATTACGCCGTGAAAAAAAAATTCATCCAAAAAAGCGTAAAAAGACATATTTATGAACTAGTTGTGGCGTGACCTTATAGCTACTCAAAAACGTTTTAGTCCAATATCAGCTTTATATTGAAATTTTCAATTACAGGGGGTTATAAGGCTAAGCAAAAAAAAAACCTTGTGACTTTATACCCAGACTCTCTGTGGGCTTTTTAACGTGAATTCATCTCATATAGCGCGATCAAATTTTGTAACATACTTTAATTTTTCAGTAAAAAGTATGCAGAAAGAATAATCAACGGCAATGGAAACAAAAAAAAATAAGAAAACTAAACAGAAAATGCAGAATTTTGATTTATATGAATATTCAAATATAAATAAAAGAAGGAAGAGTGGTGATGATGAAATGTAACTTTTCGCTTAGAACGTAATTTGTAATGAACTTAAAATATTTCAGACGTCCTGTAGGACGGTAGTACATTGGCCGATTCAAATCGATGAAACATAAAATAACTGAAATGATCAAAACTTTGGGTGGCATTTTTTTACAATAATTATAATGGTAAAATTGTGTGAGATCTAAATTAAATTTGTTATGACAGTCACACAAACTATGGGGTACGTTAGGTCGGCTTCCGGTATTCATCGGAACGTGAATGTTCGAAGCGGCAGAATATTCACTGTACGTATTGGTCAAAAATATTTTAAATCAGAAAATTTCGGGTGTGTTCGCCTAAAAATCAGATAGAAGTGGATTACGCACATGAAAACATAATACTATTTTGAGCATAACTTGAAAAAAAAAATTAATAAAAAAAGACAGCACTTTTGTACTTTATTTTGTTTTATGATATATACAGGGGCTGGTTATAAGGTCCAGCTTTGAAAAACTGATTTGATTTTAATGAACTCTAAAAATTAGGTAAAAAATTGACTTGTCCTTAAATCCACTTGATCTTACAAAAGTACGATCTAAAAATGTCATACCTTTGCAAGGGAAAATGTTTGACCTTATTGCGGTACCATTTTTGACCTTGTAACCACCCTTCGCTGAATCATTCACAACTCTCTTGTTGTTGTTTTATATATAAAATAAGAAATGTATATGTTTCGATTTATCTCAATTGTTACGGAAAAGACATGAACAAATCCGAAAAACTTCTTATAAACTTTAATCCAAAAAACGTTATAACCGGCCCAAGTGTTTGAATTTAATTCAGTGTTAATAATACCCCTTATTATACTCTGTAAAATTTTAATGCGTATGAACGAAAACAAACATTTTTTCTGACATTCTGTAAAATTTACCTGTTCAAAAAACTATTTTTGAATTATAACCGCCAGCCTCTGTAATTAACCCACAGCGACATGACTTTGATAAAACAAAAAATAATTCTTTGTAGAATTTGAGCAAAATATTTCACCTACATGTGAATTAAGACAGAATACACGACATGTTATAGGTTGACAGCTTGCCGATTACTTTACAAACAACTCGCTAGCTATGTTGATTAAATAACTGAAAAGCAACAATCCAATATCACAATATTGGTACAAAACTATCGCAGTGTCACGATCGTTCATGAATGAAAATAATGATTAGAGTACCCACCTTCGAGCTAATTATAATTTATTTAACTGATACGAATCATTAATTATATGGCTTCGTTCGTATTTACGAAACTACTTCAATGGATTAAAACTAAAAAAAAATAGCACAAGGGCTCTTGGTTATAACTTATAAGCTCCACATCCATAAGACTGTAAACTTATATTCTCAAAAAACACTTTAGACTTGCAGGAAGTACATGCAGACGGGTGTGATTATAAGGTTAAGCCTAAAAAACTGACTTGACCTTATAACCATCTGAATTTTGGTTTCCATAATAAGACCTGAGTGCTGGGAAAAAGTTCAAAAAGACTGGATTTTATAGAAAAGTGTAAAAAGACATGATTTCTATAGACAAAAGATATCCGAGCGGGAGGGGGGCCTTCATAAAAAAAAATCCGTGAAAAGACAAGATTTTACAGATTTTTCCCAAAAACCTGTTTCCCAAAAGAAAAACTGACTTGACCTTAGTGGTATAGAAAACTGACTTGACCTTAGTGATATACATCTTGTGACCTTATAACCAGACCTCCTGTATATAGTACATACGTTATTGGATATAAGGTGAAGGTCACAAAATCTCACTTGACCTTATAAGCATTATTTTTTTTCTGGAAAAAAACTTAAAAAGAGTTACGACGACCTTACATTTAACCCAACCGAATTTTAGAAAAAAAAACATCGAACCTTTCTAATTATTTTTTTTTCAAAGAATGTTTCTTGACAAAAAAATGTCCAAAGTTTAAAATTAATAGTTTGAAAAACGCATAAAAAATTGTTTTTCAAGCCTCGTGTATGTTTGACTTGTTCATCAGAAGTGACCGTATTTCGTATGCCAAAGATATGCTTTGATTACAATATTGCAGGAACTGGATGGCATAAACTCATAAGAGTTTAACTGAAACCCGCTAATTATTATTTGAGATAAAATATATTTTTACACATTTGTTTATATTCTTAGTTTAGTTTTTGTGCTTAAAGCTGGACTGTGTACCTATGCAACTGAGTCTGTGGATACAAGTACGGAAATGGAATTGATCTAGAAATTGATGAAACACAAAAATATGGACAACCACCAGCGCCTCTGGGCTAAAAGTTTGATTTTTTTAAATATACAATTCATTTCTTTTCGGCCTGCCCCGGAGAATGATAGGGATTTTTTATTCACAAACCAGAAATTTTACGTAAGTTTCGGTCAATTACTCTTTCAAAAATGGGAAAAAGACAAACCATGTTCAGGGTAATCCCGCGAATGCCCAATGAATCGACATAAATTCGACCGATTCACCTTTCTCCAGATAGTTTAGAATCTTAACTTTAGATATTCATACTCCACGTATTGAAATGGTCCTAACCCTCGGACCTGTTTGACAAATTTTGGTGGTAACTCATAGGCGCAGGTGGTATATATGCTCTATATATAAGCTCTGTAAATGTAGGGGTCCTTTGGCTATAACGCTCAGCTAGGAAAAGTTATTACGTGGGGGAAAATATTCATTCAACATAACGAAATTTAACATTGTAAGCCTCACAGTCTATTTTTTAGACCTAAACAGGAAACAATCGACAACCAATTATTTTCTACCGATTGATTGGTGCAGCAAAATTTGATGTAGCCGACACAAAAGGAAAACAACATTTGTTTATTATATCAATTTTCCTATTTTATCACTTTTTTACTGGTCGTATTCAAGATGTGCCAACGATATCAACCGTCATAAAGATTTAAAATTTCCGACACATTATACATTACCCTATATGACCGTTCTAGCTGAATTATGAGAATTATGGGAGTCGGTGAATAAGCGCTCCGGATTTGTAAATTATATTTTATGAATTGCATCAGAATTTTTAAGAACAGAATAAAATGGAAGACTCGTTTTCGGAGTTTAAACAAAGGATAAACAATAAACAATTACTTGATGAACATAAAATATGATTGGGAATTGTTAGAACGGCGATTGTGCAGTTGATAGACTTTCCGAAAGGTCAAACGCATGATTATTTTAGTGCATTTTGTAGCAAAATCCACGTGGTGTCCCAATCCATTAACAATACAGTCAGGGGTCTCTCGATGTGCATTTTCGATTTCCGAAAAACGTGCACATCGAGAGGAACATGCACATCGAGAGAGACATGCACATCGAGAGAGACATTGCTCGTCGTACACACGGACGATATGACCATATGTTTGAAAGGCGTGGCCAAATAAGTCTATAAACGCGATTTTCGGATTGTGCTGAAAAAATGCTACCATAAGAGTCCAAACTTGATAAAAATATTTTTTGTATATTCCAAATAAGCATTTTCGGTAAAAGAGAATAAGGGCAAGTCTTTATTTACATTTTCAATAAAAGTAGTCAACGTTTTTAACTTTTGAAAATTGCTGTTTTAAAACACGGGTTGGAAGTTTTTCCATATTGTCCTACAGTCTTTTGATAGTCATTATTCCAATTTTTGACCATATTTTTCCGGAAATATTGTATCCTTCTCTTTATGATATTTATTTAGAAATGCGACAATGCATTTTTTTATTTTATTACCAAAACTTCGCATTTAGTAGATCTAGTTGACCAAAAATATTATATATGTACACTTGGAAACTCTTCGTGCGCAAAAAATACAAAAAAGTGAACATCGAGAAAGATTTTTTCAAAAGATCAACCTTGAAAAGGTGCACATCGAGAGGTTTATTTGAAAAAAAATGGTCTGAAATAAGATGCACATCGAGAGGTATTTACAAATTTTCGTGAAAAAGTGCACATCGAGAGAGACATGCACATCGAGAGAGTGCACATCGAGAGACCCCTGACTGTATATGAAAGCCATATGACAGCCATCTCTATATTTTCAGTGGATAAGGACACCCCGTGGATTTCGCTACAAAACAGACTAAACTAACAATTTAGTATTATTTGCTTTTTCGAACATAGATGTAAATTCATGTGAATTTACTACAATATTTTTTTTATTGCTAGAAAAAATTGTGTACCTTCGACCCCGCGTTACACAAGATAGGTTTTTCGATGAATTCTGTGGTGAGGGGCCACCGCGCGGACAAGGCTATAAAATGGAATAAAATAATATTATTGTACACCCCCTGTGCACTTATGTTTCCACCACTTATGTTTCCGTTCAGCCCCGTCGGTGCAATTATGTTTCCGCTTTTTCGAGAAATATTTTCCACTTAGTCCGCCTACGCACTGTGCACTTATGTTTCCGCCGGAAAAATTGTTGTAAAAATTGTAACAGTCCGTACAATTTTACTGGAAACATCGGCTGTTTTCTCAGGGTTCGAAGCCTTGGGCATTTTGTCACATAGTTCAATAATGAGTTTTTTCGTAGCCACCGATAAATGATAAGAAAATTTATTATTTTTTTGACATTTTATCTCTTATTTCTCTGTTTAGAAGCTCATTCACGCATTTTTGCGCTTCGAAATTTGAAATATTCTCGAACGGTCCCCGTAGGTGCACTTATGTTTCCGCATTTACAAATTTCAGTCAAAACGCCTACACATTGTGCACTTATGTTCCCGATGGTGCAGTTATGTTTCCGCTTTTTGAAAAATTTGGTGGAAACATAAGTGCACAGGGGGTGTATATAAAGTCAGGTATCTTTTAATGTGCACTTTATTTTCGCAAATTCATAATAAGAAGAAATATATATTTATGCAATTTGCGAGTGGACATCCGGAGATTCTTGACTATAATATAAAAATGAAAATGGTTACGGCGATCACGTTGATTGCCTTCTTTATGAATGAAGAATCTTTTTAATTCAAGTCATTGAAATCCACGATTACAAGTTGGACAATTTTTGGCACCAAATAGTAAAAGGTCTCCGGAAATTAGTCCGTTCCAAGACATTCTGACCAAAAATGTATCGTTTAGTTTATATGGCCCATCTTAGATTATTTTTCTTGAAAACCGAACGGGATCGGCAAGAAAAAAATTTCAAAAAAAAAAAAATGACGGAATAAGAATAATTTATGGCAATATCGTACTTATTGATTATATGCAAAAAAACAACCAATCTGATAGGATGCGCTGTTAACCGGCCAATTAGCAGTTAACCGGTACTTTCGGGATAAAGGTTTTTACGCGCTAACATTACTTAACGACTACGCATTGAGTCGTTAACTGGCCACTTTTAGGGTATTTTTTATTATTATTAACAGCGCACCTAGTGCATTTGAATTTTCTCATTATTTCAGCTATATTTTGCACAGTTTCTAATCGAGTCCTAGCAAAGTTGACAAAGAAAACTAGTCAAAAAGCAGCAAATAAATCTGTATTGGTCTGTAGAAGATATGTATTTATTTCTGCTGAAATAATAATAAGAGTTAGAAGGTGTAAAACGTTGGGCTAGTATAGATTCTGGATATATAAAGGATTACTGCGTACTCGATCGCCAATAATCGAATGACACGTTTACTGGACTGTACATATTTTTTATTACGAAGACTATATCAAATTTACATTTTGTAAATTTGATGGAATAAAAATGTACATGGGTCTGGTTATACGGTCAGACCCAAAAAACTGACTTGACCTTATTTTACACCATTAAAATATCAATGATAATATACACCATGAACGCGGTTAAGTTAAAAAAAACAGGTCTAAAAAGTGCTATTATAAATGTTAGCAGCGACCTGTAGTTTTTCAGCCTTTCAGTGCGGAGTGTTAACTTAAACGCGTAGCTGATGTAGTTCCAAAGACAAAAACTTAATGATGAATGGGACATTCAGTATGCCAAAAAATTGGCAGTATTGTACGCGGCTTGATTGTATCGTTTATATGTAGACTACTGTATAAAGATGAGGTACCGTGAGTGTCATACCTGGCAAAAACTGGTATGAAGAGAAAAAAAAAATCGAATGAAAATGTCAGAAATAATTTTTTTCCATACTATGCCCCAAATTTATTTCCCTTATCTAGATAAATATGACATTTGAAAAACAACGAAAAATCATAAACACAATTGCTAGTTGCACTTCATGGCATGAACGTAGCCTCACTAGTTAACAGTGCATTACGTGTATTTCGCATAAATATCTTCAGTGAACTCGAAGTCACGGGTTGAATGTGATGACACTGATCCGCTACGGGTTAATTTGCATCCGAAATTAGTGTCACATATTTTTTCTAGCTCGTTTCCAAATAAGAGCTCGGCACGTAGCCTTGAATTCCGCGCTGATTTTTCACTAACCACCATTCACTGTTTCCATCACAGTCGGCGCGGGAAACCACCAATACCTTCTCATTTTGCACGATTGACAACCTATGTTAAAAATAATTGCTACATTTTGGAAATTGAAATGCATATGGATTTTACGCGTTATCAATGCATAAGTATAAACATTATTTTCTCGTGTTCCGCTGAAGTCCAAAAAATATCCTTAGTGATGTTAAAATATGAACGAAGTCGTTTTTCTTCAACCCC
>SCLG01000168.1:227279-244144 GCA_004367875.1 Oikopleura albicans | reverse complement strand
AAATAAGGGTCGGTTTTTTCAAAACACGAAACCGACCCTTATTTGGCGACCCCCCTGTATACATTATGAGTCATAATTTACAATTAGCAAAACGTAGTGTTCAAAAGACATTTTTAATTTTATCAATAATCAGTTACTTAAAAATGAGAAGATATGAAATTACACTTTTTGATAATGTTTTTCAAACGAAATATACAATTTTCCGACTTTTACTAACTGCATCGCAAATTCAGTTAATTCATACAATCTCCATCAGTTGTTAATCACTTTTATTTTAACAATTAAAATAACTTCAAATACTTTTTAAACGAATAAATACCGAATAACCCTAATCGAACTTACTTGTTGTAAAAGAAGCGGATACTTGGTAACGCGTTGCACCGGCTTAATCAAAAGTGAATTAAGATTGAAAGCTTTAGTTCGACCTTCCCGTCGTGCGGTCGAAATGACGGCATCAACGGCTGGAAGATTTATTTGGGCTGCTTTTACGGATGCCTCCGTTTGACGGGAACAATATGGCGCATATACCGCCCTTAAATCCACCATTTCTTCCAAAAACAACGTTGATAGTTGCTGACACTAGCTACAGGGTTCGATATCGGGAAAATCTGTACCTCCGACTAGGTCTAAAAAGCTGTCTTGACTTTATAACAAGTCAAAAAATGGAAAGCATCAAGCTTTCTTGGATATCATCTTATTTTTTATTTCACAGAATATCGTCCCGCTACGAAGGTTAAAGCATATGCTGCCCAGGAGCTTTAATAATGATATAAATTTATTTGATTTCAAATTTAACACCGGAGTGCAGCAAAGAGCATTTTAGTTTCTCGCCTTTTAAATTCAAACAGCCTTTGTGTAGTGGTAAAACAATTGGGCTGAGTTGGCCGATAAGAGAAATAAATATTTTTTTAGAAAACCAGCATCAAGTGTTATCAATATTCACGATTATTTTCGACTGGCCTTCAGAAACCGTATCCTTTTTAATTGCTGTTCGAATTTAAATGGCGACGACCTGATGTCAAAATTTTGTCTCTGGAAAATGCACGTATTTTCCCGATTTCGGCCCCTGACTGAACAATTCGGTCCTCAATGTCCGCAATGGTTACAAATTGGTTATAAAGTGTTAATGAAAACTCCATAATTTCACGTAGGCCGCCAAAGAGCAAATCCTTGTCGTGATGGATGGTGGCTATTACTTCGTCGAGAATAAATTTGATGTCGTTGTAAAATGATAGCTCGGTGTCACGCAGTTCGTAGATTGCATTTATTAATTGCACCTCGTCGCCATTTGACTCATATCCATCACTGCTACTAACTAACGACACCGGCGCAGATGACATTCGAGAATGTTTCACTTCTAGAACAACTTCCTTTAGTCATGAAAATGTGTGGGTTGTTGGGCCTAGGGTGGTAACGAACTATACGCTAGTCACTAGAGGGAGTGATGACAAAATAAACAACTGTTAACTAATGTTGTTGCTCTGCAAAAAGTTTTTCGCAGTTTTTTTTGCGAAATACGTTTTCTGCACGAAAAAACACAAATTTGTGGCCTTTTCCACTTATGCCTTTTTTGCGAGATGCCACGGTAGTGCTGTTTATAAGACTATGAATAAAAAGAAAGTGTACGAACATAAAAAACAATATCAAATTTTTTTTTTCATGGTCGCCAAATTTTTAGTAGGTTCCAAAAATTGTTTTCTACAAAATGGCATTGTGGTCATTTCGGGTGTCTAGGAGTTAAAATCAAAATTTCTCTGTACAATAAAATGGCACATCTTGGAGTGCCAACCCTAACCAAAAAAAAAATTTGTTTTCCGATCAAAATATTTCTGCATGAAAGATTTACAGAAAATTGGCAAAATATCGGCATTTTCTGATAAAAAATCGTGTCTTTTCGGTATCACACTCACAAAAATGCCAAAAGTTGTCTTGTACAGAATCCTGTTATTACTGCGAGTTAAACATATTTTATTAATTTGTTCTGCTTCCCGATTTCCGCATCTTTCACGGTTCTTTCCCAAGGTTTATATTTTCCTGGACACATTTTGAGCGATAGTCTCTAGTTGAGATAAGGAAAATAACTAAATTTCCGAAAATTAACCAATCGTAGTACATGGACGTCCTAATTCTATTCCTGCAATAATTAAAAAACAAAAAAAGATAACGTTCGAAAGAGATTTGGTTAAAATAACAAAATGAGCTCAAATTGTGTTGTTGGATAAGGTTCAAGAAACACTTGTGTCTAGGATATGACTTTATTACATCAGCCAATTATTAAGTGTCAAGTGAATCATGGATGCCGTAAGTTTCTGCAAGGAAAACCATGCAATACAAGAACCTATACGCTGATTAATTAACGTCCTATTTATTTTACGAATTTTCTGAAAGGGCCTATCTGACATAGGCTATATCTCAGGGGTCTACCGAGCCTCGTATCGATGTCGCTTTTTAACTTTTAGACCTAAACTTATGACCAGACATTTATAAGCTGTTTGAGTACGAGAGAATGTGAGCGATTTTTTTCATTACCACGAAAACGGCCTTGATTTAGCCATTTTATTACAAAAAAATCCGCTGAGGCGACTTCAGGTAAAATGGGAAAGCCAAAAAAATTAAATTTGGAAGTTATTGTGGTTTTATTTATTATACCCAATCGGTATAATTTTGAGGTTTCTAAGTGCGACTTGGACAAACTTGAAAATCCGGTCAAAATCCCAGCTGGCCACCCTAAATACAGACAATTTTTCAAAACAAAAACTTATTTACTCTGAGATAAGTATGAAAAAACTGACGTGAACTTATCCACAAACTGGCGTGACCTTAAACCAGCGCATGTAGCACAAGGCCTGTACCGACCTGCGTTTTTTACCGGAGTGACACCAACAAGTACAAATACAACCATTAATTAAATTTCACCAAGGGTCTCTCGTAAACTTTTTATGAACGCACTACTCACTGTTTGTAATAAATGATAAAATGATATTAAATTTTTCACAGAAAAAAATAACAAATGTAACTTGAACTTCTCCTTAACGATGGAAACTGATACTAATTCTTACACGTTTCCCGTCTGTGATTAATAGGATCTGGGCATATTGTATTTGTCAAGCGATCGATCAAGTCTTGATTGTCTGATTTATAATAGCTTCTGTCACAACATAAGTGGGGGTAAATCCGCTGACAATATTTTTCTAAGCAGCTGATTAGTTCTAACAAAAGAGCTTTCTGTGGCATAATACAAAATATTTGTTAAAAAAGACGTTAACGTAACTTGTTAAAAAAGTGAAAAGATTGAAGGTAAATATACAGGGGTGTGGTTATAAGGCCAACACACGCTGTTGTAATTTTTTTGGGTCATCTTCAAATTATTTTTTCGCTGATTAAGAATCGGTTATTCGGATGAGAATACCTTTTTTGAGCTTCCACTAGAAAAATGTAAAAATACATGATCTTACAGATTCTTGCCTAAAAAAGACAAGATATTTTCACAAAGACCAACGACCTTATAACAGACCATTAGATTTTGTGTAAAAAGCATAATACCTTAGTGTAAAAAAGATAGTACGCCCTTATAACGGTACAATCTGTGACCTTAAAACTAACCATTTAGTTGACAGACCAATTTTGAGTAAAGCGTCCGTATTGAGAATAAGGACTGTATATGAATTTTTAACGTATGCATTTTTTAAACTTTTTTAATCACCGGAAAATATAAACAACATGACAAAAATGACGTGAAATTTGACTGTCGTTAAATAAAGAATACAACCCATGACACCTTTCATTGAAGATAATTGAATTTTCAATTTTTTTATAATGTAACAAAACGGCCTTGGTTCTTTTGGCATTTTTGCTCCAAATTAATTTTTGCTTTTCACAAAAACATGCATCGGTAATTCCGTTATCCGAACGGGCTTAAAAATATTTAGTATAAAAGACAATAAAGGTCTCCGCGGGACATGACAGTTAAATAATTATGTTCCATTAACTGAAATAAGGTTCAGTGAAGTTAAAGACCGAATTTATTAAATTATGTCACAGTGTAATCACAACCACGACATCGCTGACAGAAGGTCACACTGATATTTTAAAAATCGTTCTCTGCATTATTAGTCCCGGAAACGTACATTTTGGAGAACTGCGTAATTGCTTTTAATCATTTTAAAATAAAAACGCGTTTTTACAACACAAAAACGGCACCACAGCCTTTCGAAGAAAACGTGTTTCGTATAATACGTTTTGCGGAGAAAAACATCTTTTTTACCGACCTGTGTCTGACTGTCTAATAAGAGAATATTTAAATATTAACTGATAAATCAGTTTATTTCCAGAATAATTAATTTTTTCTCCGAAGTCCGCGGTGGACACAAAAACGCTATATGGAGTCCATATTATGGACTTTAAAATTTATTGCTAAATTTGCACCTGTTCTGGGCAACTTCTGGCCCATGCACCTGCACGAACAATTTTTTGTTCCTTCGTTTTATCTGCTTTCCTCAAAATATCAACTTTCACTTAAACCTTCAATTAATTTTTAAAAGAAATAAACTACAAAAACAGTTTTAAAATAAAACACGCCATCATTTTATATAACCACACCGGTAAATGCTCGTTTACGGAAACTGCGTTAGTCTTTTCAACGGAGATTGTATTTAACGATTTGTTACAGAGGTCTGGTTATAAGGTCAGGCCTAAAAAACTGAATTGATCTTGGCATACAATCATGTTTCAAATGTGTGTTTTCAAAATTTTTCTTTTGATGGGATTATGTGATAGTTGGCCTTTTTAATATTGACATTTCAAAAAAACGAACGCTTCACTTTCATTAAGTATCTTTATTTCTGTTTTTTCAAATTAGGTGATTTTGTAATTACGAGTAAGTATTTACTTCTGGGTTACGTGCTAAATATAATATGGTCTTACCATTTTTGTCCAATTCGCGTTTGAGCCGCCTGAGTTGCGATTCTTCCATTTGAATCATATTTTTAATAATTTTCTTTTCCATATCATTACTGTTATTGTATCGCTCCTCCAACTTGCGTTTTTCTTTCTCATGTTTTTCGAGTTGATCCTTCAAGTGTGAAAAGTGCGCTTTCTGGTGCGTGTTGACGTTTTTAACCGAAGTACTCGAGGAGTTGTCGAGATTTAACTTATTCCGTAGTAAATCTTTGATTGATTTTCGCCCGGCTTGGTTTCGATGGAGGGGTGAGGTGGGCCCCTTAACCGCATCTTGCTCCACAATTCGGTCAATAATTGCCTTTTCCCATTCGCCCTCGGTCGCTTCTTGATAACTGCGCCGTTTATACTCCACTTAATTCACATATAATACTGTACGGTGAAAGGTGTTAAGAAAAAAGAGCGGCCATTTTTCTGAGATTCAATCGTCGCACAAGAGCACGTGCAAAAAATATTGCGCACTGTTATTTTCTTTTTCTTGATTCTCTTTACATTTTAGCGTCATTCTTCTTTTTTCAGATTAGTAATATGAAGGGCTTCAGCCAATAAACGCTCCCAAAAGTTAAATGTGGAGGTTGGGGTAATGAACACGACTCACGTTTCGCCCAAACACGAAGACAAGACTACTAGGCAAAAGTAGCAGCTTTATTATTTTTTTTGACAGTTTTTGACAGTTTCTGAACTTTAGGAATTTTTAACTTATAAAATATACACAGAGACACAAAACAAGCCAAATAAAAAATCAGAGATCGAAATCAGGGTCGATCCCGTTTTAGAATTTTTCGAGTCAACACCCGATGCGCTCTTATGTTTCATTTTTTTTTTGATTTTTCCGGAAACAGGTCTTTTTATTGCGAGTGCCGAATGTCGGATTATTTGTCCAGATACGCGGGACAAACGCCCCAAATGTCATTTTTACGAGTTCGAATGAAAATAACAAACAAAACAGTAGATCTGAATTCCGAGTCAGCATCAACGCGCCAATAATAAATTTTTGTTGTTACGGATCAATCTTTTAATCTTAAAGACTTGGACATTTTTATCAACCTCTTGATCCCCCATAGAATCAGTCTAAGTTTAGTTAGATATTTTTGGTGGATTGGGTTTGCCTTTGTTTCACAAAAAATGTGAAAAAAAAAGTGAAACAGAAGACCGCGAGTCGGAAAACGTGTAACATAACGGAACATTAAATTACATACTTGTCGAAAAATGATTTTTTTTGCCAAAGGAAGCTGAAATCTATTCTCTATTTTTCCGATTAGGTCTTTGTATGCCGACAAATCACCGGTAAATACAAAAAATATTGATTTAATGGTTGAGTTAACTCCTGCGGCCCCGACAGTGCCATATGGCACTGTTTTTATTTATTTCGCTAAAAGCTCAAAATCAATAAGAGTAATCTCCAAATTGGATGTTCAAATGCGGTTAACCATAAATTAATTTTGATACAAAAACAAACACATAATGTGTTGATTTTTATTCGTTTTGTGTGCTGATTGCGGTTATTTTTTTGTATCAAAATTAATTTATGGTTAACCGCATTTGAACATCCAGTTACCGGTTTTCTACTTTGGTACCACATATTATCGGCAAAATTATCACTTAGACTAACTCGACTACGGCGAATTCGAATTTGGCGTCTATTTTTTTAAATAGATTAAATTAAAAATAAAGAATGGATTTTTAGCATCCTTTTCTAAAAAAAACAGATTTTTGGCCAAATGGTTAACAGACTCGATATGATATGAGGTTATTTGTCTTGGGCAGTATTTTTGACGATTTTTTTTTTTGACGAAGTTTTTTTTTTTGAAACATTTTTGTTGAGATTTATTCGGTCTCACTGTCGCTTGAATCACTGTCATCAGAATCCGAGATGATTATGATGTTATCGTTGATTTGCGGACCGAAATAAGGTTCACGCTTAACAGTGGGGTTAACTGTCGTGGGACCACACACAAGCGCGGCCAGGTCAAGCGGTTGAGGGTCCATTTGGTCCGGTTGGTGGTCCATTTTTTCCGGTTCCTGGTCCATTTGGTCCGGTTCCAGGTCCAGTTGGTCCGGTTCGTGGTGGTTTACATGCCGGACATTAACCCGGAATTCGTACCCATTTTCTACGCTCAATCGTTCTAGGCGGCGTTTTTCCGCATCACGTCGGGATTTTTTTCTGTCTACATTTTGTCCATCTAGCTCCTTGACAGCAATTAGTCGCGACTCCATGCCACCAACCGCTTTTTAAGATAAATTTGGAATTTTTTTTATAATTTTATAGATTTTTGTCCCAAAAACCATATGACCTTATAAAATACCACAGACTTTTATTTTTAAAAGACAATAAGACCGTATAACGGACAAAATTCAAGACCTTATAACCACCCATCCCTGTTATGAGAATTAAACTTAAAATCCAACAAAACAAAATCTCGCGTATTTGAAGTTCAATTATCACGTCATATCAAACAGGTCAATTTTGAATGGAGCCCGCAATCATCCGATTTGAACGTTTGTTGTTTTTCATAGAAACCACCCTTTAAGTTAAGATTTTTTTTATCTTTCCTCGGATGCACTCATCGCGATAACGGCCGCCCTCGTCAAGTTCTTTGAAAAACGCTTCAATGCCTTCGACCAGGTCTTTTTCTGTTGTGGGCAATCGTGTCCATACAAACCGTTTCATTGCAGACCATAACCAATAATCGCATACGTTCAAATCGGGTGACTGCGGGCTCCATTCGAAAGTTGACTTGTTCGAAATAACGCGATCATTGAACTTGTTGTGCAAATACGCGAGATTTGGTTTCGTTGTATGTATGGGGGCTCCGTTTGAATTTAGGGTTTAATATTTATATGTTACAGTCCTAACTTCCATTACGGACGTTTTTGATTCTCGAAAATAGCGTTTGTATTGAAAAATACCTTCAAAAATTATTTTTTTTTCAATATGAGCATTTTTGGCGTTTGTGGGTTAATTATCTCGACTATTCCTAACCGATAACGGCGTCGGTTTAATTGTCGTTCGCGAAGCTAGTGTGTAACACTAGTGGGTCCTGGGCCAAAGGAGGGCTTGCAAGGAATGAGCACGGTTAACCGGTATTTTCACTACAGGATAAAATCGAGATATTTACCAACCAAAGCCCTACATAGGGTAGTCCTACCATACCACAAATCAAATCATGGTTTTCAACTCTGATTTTTTTGACTCGGTTATACTGAGTGCTGGCAGGACGCAAAAAACGTCAAAGATAATCTCAAAAATTGTAATTATGTCAATTTTTGAAGGTATTTTTTTATATTTAAACCAGTACAGTCCTTGATTCCATAACGGCCGTTTTCGGTTCTCGAAAAAAGCGGCCGTTATGGGGTAAACGGCCGTTATGGAATTAGGCCCCTCATGGGGTTAATTTCGGAATAAAATGGAAATAAAATGGCATATTTAATTTTAAAATGTTTATTTTACGATTTTTTCGTAATGATTGCCAGTCTTGTATTATAATGGTTAATTTCTGTAATTTGCATTGAAATGCTTTATTTTTCGATACGCTAATAAAAACGGCCGTTATGGGATAATCACTTTTTGGAGGAAAAAAAACGGCCGTTATGGGATAAACGGCCGTAATGGAAGCGCCCCTTATGGAATCAAGGACTGTAATGTAATGTGAAGTGAAAAAAGTCATTTTTGGCCAAAGCGTCATTTTTTGTCAAATGAGGTCAAAAATGTGGCCACAATGAGGTCAAAATGTGGCCAAAATGAGGTCAAAAATGTGGCCAAAATGAGATCAAAAATGAGGTCAAAATGAGGTCAAAAATGAGGTCAAAATGTGGCCGAAATGCGGTATAAAATACGTATAAATTTCGTATAAAATGAGGTAGCATTTTTTTAAATTAATCTGCGACCTCATTTTATACGATTTTTTTACGTATTTTATACCGCATTTTGGCCACATTTTGACCTCATTTTTGACCTCATTTTGGCCACATTTTTGACCTCATTTTGGCCACATTTTGACCTCATTTGACAAAAAATGATGTTTTGGCCAAAAATGACCAGAAAATTTGTCCAAAAATTGTGTCTTTATCGGTTAGAAATAAAAAACCCATTTCTTGCATGAAAACCGCAGTTTCCAGCAAGTTTTTTTCCCTTAGATATTTAACAAACGGTATCAGTATCTTGTCCTTGTAACCTTTGCCATCCAAAGCGCCAAATTTGGACGGAAATATTTTGTACCAATAGTTCCCTCGTTGGTCTACAGCGGCCCAAACCATAACTTTGAGCGGGTGTTTTACAGTTTGCATGAAGTGTTTCTCCTCACCCCAAGTACCAAAACGGCCAATAGATTTCGGTATTAACTCTTAAAATAAATTATAGTCGAAACAAAACTTTGTCAGAAATCAAAACGTCAGAAATATATTTTTTACCGAGTTTAAACGAAAAAAACAAGTCTATTCTCGAAATTAGTTTGAAAAAGTTCGGCCGAATTTGACTTTAAAAAAGTGTTCGGAATGAGCGCAATTTGTTCTAAAACCGACTTTAAAAACGTTTTTATCACAAATACCAATTTTAAAGCAAGATACGCCCATTCCGAACACTTTTTTTCTTATCAAATTTTACTTTTATTTTAGATAATTCAATTTTTCATTCAAAAATGCTCAACTTACCTATATAGGACTCGTCAGTATAAAATACGTAGCGTTTGAAATCGGTTCCCCAACCATGCGGGACTGGCTGTGCATATTTCGCATAATTGTCGGCCATTTTGACTCGGCGTTCACAATGAATTGGCCGTAAAAGTGCCCGCTTACCAAGTACTCGCCAAGTTTTGAAGACCTCCTTCAAATAATTTCTAGCAGTCCATCGACTAACTTTCAAAAATATTCCTAATTTCCTAGTTGAAATAAGGAAGGAATATTGTAATGGATTTGGACATTCCGCTTTGAATTGTTTTTTAGAAGACAGGAAATAGATATTGGCAAGCTTGAATTAAAACCCGAAATCTCGAAAATTTTCGAAATTGCTGAAAATGCGTAAACAGGGGTAAAATGGGCTGAAAAAACGTTAACGTGCTCGGTTTTTCCTCTTTTTCATCCCTTTTTGGAACATCAAAAGTGGAAAAATCGCGATTTCTAATAGCGCTGGTAAATCTTCAGCTTACAACATAAAAATCTGATTTAAATTGCAAATTATAGACCATAAGTCAATTTAGTCAAAAATGGATTTTTCGCGGAAAATCGAATTTTCCGAAAAATGGTATTTTGACGAAAACCCACTTTGGATAAAAATGCATTTTTGACAGAAATGCAATTTCGACGAAAACGTTTTTTTTGACAAAAAATGCACTTTTTGATAATCGACTAATTATTTTTCAAAAAGTGTATTCTTGTCAAAGAAGCGTTTTTTCTCGAAAATGTTTTTTCTGTCAAAAATGCATTTTTATCCAAACTGGGTTTTCGTCAAAATACCATTTTTCGGAAAATTCGATTTTCCGCGAAAAATCCATTTTTGACTAAATTGATTATTTGTCATCGCAATTATCGTAATCATGATTTTTTGATAACAAAAATATTTTAATATAGATTTCACATCAAAATAAATTATGAAACTTAATGTTGCTGTTTTCTAAAAAACTGCCTTTAATTCTCGCTATTTCAGTCTTCATTTTATCGATATTTTCGCGTTTACGTTGTTGTTGAGCGAGATTGTAACCCCCTTTAGCCTTTTTGAATCTTTTTGGAGGACTTGGTTTTGGCGTTTTTGGAGGCTTGTTTACACTCTGAATCCAACGTTTGACCTTTTTCGGTGTCACAGCGCATTTTCGCCAATCAAGCATAAAATTATGGGTCTCGAATTCATCCGGAAAATGTAATTTATAGTGGTCTTTTATTGCGGCTTTGTAGGTTTTCCGAAAAATATCCGTTTAAAGTTCTCAACTTATAAATACAGCCCTTACTTTCAATACGGACGTTATTCTTCTAATGAAGACGTTTTTGTGAAAAAATGTCCCCAAAATAATCGAAAATGGAGCATTTATGAGAATTTACCCCAATACGGACGAGAAACAAAAATTATCTAGTGTTCAGAAATCTAAAACTGTCAAAATAATAATAAACAAACCAATGGTTTAAATTTGGGTGAAAAACCTTTCCTAAATATGGGTGAGAAACCCCGCATTTTACATTATCCTCTGCAGCAAAGGCAATTTTTTTCCTTTGATTTTCGGTTAGTTCCGGGTCAAAAATTGGCCTATCCCTCAATTCCAGTTTTCGTCGCTTTATAGCATTGTCTCGTCGGTTTTTTTCGTTTTGCCTGGCAGTTCTTTCTTCACGTTTTTTCTTTTGTTGTCGCTGGAAAGGCGTTAAATTGTCCCCCGCATCCAAGGGTGCGTTAGTCAAGTCCACAAATGGTCGGCGTTCGGCTCTATTTTCTCTCTCATTGGTACCATTTGACAAGGGTTCAACCAACGGTTGTACCAATGTCAGTACAACGGGTAATAAATTTACCATTTTATTATTTCATGTCCGGTAGTTTATGAAAATTGTGATGATAAGAATCACACAATTCTATTAATGGAGAGGTTAGGCGGAATACTAGACAACCTGCATTTGATTTGACTATTTTTTTCGCGCATTTCGCCGTTAGTAATCAACTCCTGCACGTGCCGAAGACTTCGCTTCAGGAGCGCTTTCGCCTAATGCGTAATACGCCTACTGTCTAAGATTACATAAATAAAAAAAACGAGTTTCTATTTATTGTGAAGAGAATCAAAAAAAAAAGAGAATCAAAAAAAAAGAAGAGAATAAAAAAAAAGGATAGTGCGCAATATATTATGCACGTGCTCGTCAGCGCCGCGTCGATGCCATCTCAGAAAAATGGCCGCTCTTTTTTCTTAACACCTTTCACCGTACAGTAAGTACTTATTAGCACAAACCAGGAGCTCGATACTACAGGGGATTTAGTTATAACTTAAAGGTCAAGGTTGGGAAAACTGACTTGACCTTAAAGTTTTAAAAAACTGACTTGAAATTATAAGCATCCAAAAAAAGTTTCGAACACTACAAAATAGTGCTGGGAAAAAGTTCAAAAAGACAGGATTTCTATAAAAAAAAAATGTGCGAGCGGAAGGTCTTTATCCAAAAAAAGCTTTAAAAGACATGATTATAAAGATTTTTCCCAAAAAGCATGCTTCTCAAAAAAACTGACTTTACCTTATAATGATCCACATGGCTGACCCTTTTCCCCAATAACTTCTGATAAGTCCACTTTTTTTTCCAAACACAGTTTTTAGAACCACTTTCAGATGACTAATTGGATTGTAAAACTAATTTAATAGAACCGACTTTTTACCGATAATAAGAAGTAAGTTATGCGAGACAATCGGATGTTTACGACCTTTATTAAATTTACGTTTTCAAAAGTTAGCGGTCAATATATCAGACCTTATAACCAACTTTCTAATTTACGCCTAAAACTTAATATTTTCGAAAGCATGTCTTTCGGGGGGCAATCTAAATTTGTAGCGAATCAATTGGTTACCTTATAAACACACAATTATAAAGAAATACAAAATAAACCTATTACAAGTGGTGCGTGGTATATTATTCTTTACTAGACTAGGCAAATGTTAATCTTTCTTTTTGTTTAATTTAACCTATTACTTGAACACTTTGTTACAGTCACGCTATTGAATTCAATTCNTAGCGAATACAAAAAAAAATTATTCAAATTGATTAACCCAGTCGCGCACAGTTTGCGCTAGAAAATGTTCTACATTTTGTAGAACATTGACGGGACGGGGTGCGATCTTTTCGCAACGGGGCCGGGTTAACTAACATCTAAAACTGTAGTAAAACGTCAAATTCGGGATATCAGTATTCTTCTCTGATTTTCGGGTTTAGTTTGTATACAAAACGGCGGACCCATCATGGTCAACCAGGAAATGGCAGCAAAATTAAAATTAAAAATTTCTAGTGTTTTGGATGCTCGATTCGAACGCAAACTGGAACATGATAATTGTATGTTAGTACCCTCTAACACTTCGCTGCAAATTAAACCTTAAACATTATGTGTGATGTCTAATACCTAATATTATTTATAAGTGATGCAATTGTAGAGTCGTCTTTCTGTGATCGGGGTAAGGGCAACCTAATTATTGTTGTTAGACTTAGGTGACCTAAGTTAGGTCCCGAAAGTTGGTGAAAAAGTAACCAGTGGGACCCCCACCCGCCTCCAAAACAAAGAATGTCTTTGAAAATACTTTATTATTAATCATTCTTAATGAAAAATAAGCTTTTCTGAACCACCATTTTGGGAAAATTAGTATTTAAAATTGGCCACTTAGTTGAAAAAAAAAGAAATGGACAGGTCAAATTTTCGAAAAAAAAAACTGTTTTGGCCAAAATGTTCGTCTTGAAAAGTTAGCTTTTAATATTTTTGGAAAATCAAGGTCAAGTTCATTTGGGCTATTGAACGCCATACTCGCGATCCCCGTTCGCTAATTAGCACACGCATTCTTACCTAGCGTTATGTTCTCGACAAAACTTTGACGCATAAAGATGAGTTGACAAGTTTCTGTGAAATAAGTAGAGAAAATGGTTCCCTCCAAAAGATATTGACTCCCACGCAACGCTTTCTTAGCCTTGTTTTAAGAGGAACTGGTATTTAAGTAACTCTTAATTTATGAACTATAAATAACAAGCCGGCAACCGTCACAACAAATTGTTAGTACTATTCACACTCCGATCAGAACCAGTGTTGTAAATCTGGGATAATTTTGCGTTGGGTTAGCGTTGGGTTGGGGTGGTATTGGCATTTTCGCGTTGGCGTTGGGTTGGGTTTGGGCAGGCTAGTCCAAAATCGCGTTGGCGTCGGGTTGGGGGCCCCAACCCAACGCCCCAACGCCCTTACGCCCCAACGCATATTTACAACACTGATCAGAACCGTTGATATCGATTGAACAGTTGTAATGAGAATACGCACTTTTGTTTGTTTTTATTCTGATGAAATTTTGGCTAATTATTCAAATGCCTAATTTTTCAAAAATAGTCATTTGTGACATTAGTCATTTGATATATTATCCATTTGTGACATTAGTCATTTGTTATATTATCCATTTGTGATATTAGTCATTTGATATATTATTCATTTGTGACATTAGTCATTTGATATATTAGGCATTTATGATTTGGCGAAAATTAGTCATTCATGATTTTAGTCATTTGATATATTAGGCATTTGAAGTATTAGCCGAAATTTTACGTGAATATACGTGAGGTTGAACACTCCACGGGGCCTCTTATTACCTAACCGTAAAAAAACTCAAGCCTGTTCACAAAAAAGGTCTCTTAAACCAAACCTTCATTAATGTGATTTTGTGTTAGACGGCGGATCCCACACATACCGTTAATCGAACATATGATTATGACTGGTGTGAACATAAAAGCTAGTCCACATCAGGGTTGAAAACACTACCCAACGCAGCGACTGTTCTCAAACCTAACGCAAACATTTGTCAATGCGCCAACTTTGTCATCGCTACAGGTTTAGCCTCATGAAAATCGGCTGAGCGTTTTTAGAATAGAGCAATTTTATTCTTTTTTCATGCAATGGGGTTTTCCTATTGGCCAATATCATTTTAAAATATGCAGACACGGTATACTAGAAACGCGCAGTTGATTTTCATGAGACTAAACCAGTAGAAGAAAGTTGTCTCAAGTACAAAAAAACTAGGTCTGAGCAAAATATTTTCCATAAAATTTTCCGAACTGCCCAATGGATAACAAGTTCGGAAAAAATCCCATCGCGTTCGGAAAACAATTCGTCAGCGTTAAATCCTCTCAGGACTTTGACGAGATTAAATGCCTAGTACCCTACCGTATGAATTATATGCGTTACGTTTGGCTAACGTGTCCAACCCTGATCCGCATAATATTGATATAGTCAGTAAGCAACTAGTCTTTTATAGAAATTTAGAATGATAAGACATTAACTGAAACCAAAGGCTAAACTTTTAAGCCAAAAACACTTCTTATAGCCATTAACTGCACCTATGAAGGTAAAAGGCAAATTATACCATTTTTGTTGTTATCTCCAGTAACTAAAATCAGTAAAATATTAAAACGTTTAGTTTTGTTAGGTCGTTTTTGCTGACCCAAATGATTGAATTTGACTGTGGCTCAATACTGATATCCCAGATCTCGTGGCAAGTGAAATTAAGGTCGGGGGTAAATTGGCGGTAGTTCTACCGCCAATTATGAAGGAAAATTGGCGGTAGTTCCTTGACCGATCCTACTGGTATCAAAATGTTAATAAAATGTATTTATTCTAACTATCGCCAGTTTGAAAAGGGAACTACCGCCAGTTTTGACCAAAATCCGGGAAAATTGGCGGTACTACCCCCAGTTTACCCGCCTCCGAAATTAAATCAGTATATTTTCCGATAATCCTACTCTTAAAATTACAATTCATGTCAAGTTTTCTTGAAATATAGTGTCCTCTCGCCGAAATAAAGATCTTTTTTGTTTTTGTGATATTACTTTTTTATATATTCTTTTTTTAGATAATCTTTTTTTGGATAATACAATTTGTCGTTTCCAGATCAACGATTTCAAACTATTGTATAAACCCTATAGACGATAAGTTATCGATAAGGAATTCTAACATCAGTCGAGTAACATTTAAGGAGAATGTTATCCCGGCGGCTCTTTTGATCTGACAGTACTAGACGAGTTAAATTTGAGTTGTTGACAGTTTTTAGTACACTTGTTTGTTAATCCATACACATTTGGTACATAAACGCTGTATTACGTCCTTTACAATGTTACTTACTGCTCAATGATGCATAATAATAATAATTATTATTTAATCAAACGAGTTTTACGGATTTTCTGGAGAATTTCGCAATCTGCGTAGTTTAAAAAAAAGAACACTTGAAATTATTTTCCATGCTTTCAAATATTCTTGATCGGTATAAAAGTTTGCATCGACTTTTAGTTAAAAAAGGATCGTAACATATGAACAGAGCAAAGAATTATTGAAATATTAGGGAAAGTATTTTGGGCGGCCTTGATTATAGGCTATAATTTTATAGGCTATAATTATAGGCTGTAATTTATAGCTTATTCACAAACTAGGTGTAGATTTAAATTGTTTTCAAAAATCTCAAAATAAAGATTTTTCAAATACAGAAGTTTAACTTTAAAATTAATAATTGTCCGACAGCGGCGCCGTGAACTTAAACGTGTCCTTTTTTATTGATAGCAAAGTTGATTTTCGTTTTTGTCCACATTTTCATTAAAAAAAAACGATACGAATGCAGTTTATTGATATGATTCCAATACACCACCTACCCACGTAAGTTAACACCACGCAAGTAAACAAAATTCACGTAAGTCAACAAAATTCATTTAACTTAACAGTCTGCTCGTGACAACTTTTCCGCCAACGCCCTACCCACGTAAGTTAAAAAAATTCACGTAAGTTAACGAAGTTCACGTAAATTAACACCTGTTTTTCCTAATATTTTGTTAATTTACGTACGTGGTACACCATGGTGTTCTTTGGAATGTGGTGTTGGTAATTTTCAAAGCGAAAATGAAACAAAAAAAATTTTGAGGAAATTTGCTTCGAACTTCCGACAATATCCTAGACACACACCTTGGAAGATTGATGATACAATTGATCCACAATTTTTAAAATCTCTATTTATCTCTACCTACCTAAGTTAACAAAATGCACGTAAGTTAACAAAATTCACGTAAGTTAACACCTTTTTTCCAAAAGTTTTGTTATAAAACGTCTACAACTAAGCGCATTAACCAGGTATTCGACTGCGCCATTTGCAATAAACACTGTAGATCATTTCTGTAGTTAAAGTTTGGGATTTATTGTCAGTTAAGATCGGAAATAAAATGAAAACAGAAAT
>SCLG01000168.1:210257-225037 GCA_004367875.1 Oikopleura albicans | reverse complement strand
GTAATACAGCGATAACTTTTGACCGAAAATTACCGGACAATTGTCGGTCATTTTGAAAAATTAGTTTGAGATTCGGAATCCTTGGCCTCAATTGACCCTAAAAGTAGTCAAAACCGATAATTCCAGTTAATACAGGCTCTAAAACCGGTAACTTCCGGTTAGAGTGCCGCCGTACGCAAATAGACCTCAAAATCGGAATCTACACCCCAAAAATGGGTCAGGATCCAATTTTTGTGGAAAACAAAGTATGTCACCGAAAATGGCTAAGAAGTTGAAATTAAGTTTGGACACGCTAACGGAGTCCCGTTATAAAACAAACTCACAACGCAGTTTGATCGTTTTGGTATAAACCTTTTGTGAACTATAATTGTTTAGGAATTGTTTGTGCAATCATTCCTAGAATAAGTGTATGTGTGTACGTAAATGTGTGATGCGGCAGTCCTTTACTTTCGAACGGCTCTGTGAAAAATTATTAAATTGAGCCGCATGGGAAGTGGGGTACTGGGAAGTTAACGTCATCATTTATTTCACGGTAACATACGGTAACTTGTAAACAAAATCTATCGTTAATTCGAAAATAGAGCCATATTATATTTGACATGATCTCTTGAATTCTGAAATTTTGCCAAAAAAGAATATACACACAGGATTTGTCAGGAACGCTAATTCTGTCTTGATTAAATAGCGGGGTAAAAATCAAATTGACCCATTTCTTCGAAATTATATCTAAAGATTACTCTGAAAACAATTTCGCACTTGTTGTCTGTCATATCACCGATTAAAAATTACCAGTTTTCTATGGCGGACATAGTGTAACGGCACAAGAATTTACCAACTAGCTGGATTTAATTTTTAAAGTTACCAGAAACTGCCTCCGAATTAAAAAAAACAATAGAACAGAGGTTAGTACTCTACTTTTCCAATAAAATAACAATTGGCGGAAATAATTTGAGGAATAAAAATTATTCGGTTTAAGATACTGGCTTAACAACTTTGTCTTTAAAATCTCGCAGTAGCAGTTGATTAAATCAAATATACACCACCGTCAATTTTAAGTTCCGTCAATTTTGTTAAGTTACGTCAATTTTGTTAAGTTCCACGGTCAGTGCGTAGGCGGAAATGCGGGAAAACTTTTTAAAAACTGTTAAGTTCCGTCAATTTAGGCTTTTTTGTCCAAAATTGACCAAACTCTTAAGTTCCGTCAATTTAGGCCCTTTTCTCTAGATTTATTTCAAATTTCAAAATAAAATATGATAATTTCCAATATGTTGATTACATCAAAACTCTTTTTTTTTTTTTTTTCACTCTGAAAATTACCAACACCACCTTCCAAAGTATATCACGGTGTACCACTTATGTACGTAAATTAACAAAACATTTTGAAAAAAGGTCTTAAGTTACACCACCTGCGCCGTTATGTTAACACCCATTATGTTACCAAAATTCCGTTATGTTACCACTTTTTGGGATATAATGGACCTCAGTTTCCGCCCACGCCCTACGCCGTTATGTTACCAATCGCCTACGCCCCATCCCGTTTTGTTACCAGTTTCAGTTATATTTTTTTAAGTATTTACATTTTGAATTAGACTTTAAATACTTTTGTTGTAGACTAATTTTCTTTTGCACTTTCGAATTAGAGTCCCCTTTTTCTCAACATACGGTATATTATATACCGTTATATAAACAATTTATTATGGCTATAATCAGTGTAAGAAGCGCTGAGGAAATTTTGGTCCAACGCGTTGGGGGCATTGGAAAAAAATAAGCGATGGTCAACGCGTTCGTTGGGCGTTAAAAAACATAGACCGGTGGCCAACGTTTCAAACACTGGTCAATAATAGTCACAATTTGTGCAACATGATTTGGTTCAGGTCTAAGTTTGCAACGTATAGCATAAGCCAACTTGCGCTTTGGCCAGTCCATTCGTCAGATAATTTCATAATTTCTCTTTTTAAAAGTTATTTATAAAAATTATTAAAAGTTCATAACTTGAATGGTATTTGTGCACAATTGTGTTTTTAAGGGGACCCCTCCTTTAAATTAAAGGATTGTATTATACAAAATTTAAACGACGAAAGAATGAAAACGAGATAAATTTTGAATTGCGACATTCTGAGATCTAAAACAAAAAAGACTAAATTCCATTATGTTACCAGCAAACCGTAAACTCCATTATGTTACCAAACCCCCCTAAATTACGAAACTTATTTTTGTTTTCAACTTTTCCGCCTACGCCCTAACCCATTTTGTTACCAAAATTTCGTTATGTTACCATTTTTTTCGGTTTGATTGTGGTAACATAACAGCGCAGGTGGTGTACGTGATTTTTGTTAAGTTCCGTGATTTTTGTTAAGTTCCGTGATTTTTGTTAAGTTCCGTGATTTTTGTTAAGTTCCGTGGCATCAAGTTGCGTAGACAGGCGGTGTATAACGTAAAAAATATAATTTCGTGAAGATACAAGACTAAACCTGCCCAATACAGGGTGCGCTCAATAAGGGTCGTTTTTTCAAAAATTAAACCGTTTCCATAGGTATTATTATACTATTATTTCCAAATTACACAAAAAATTTACGCGAAAAAAGAGAGAAAAATAACGTTATTAGAATAAGGACATTTTTTGACACACCAAACGGTGCGCGAGAACAAAACTAACGACGGTGCCGGGTTAACCGATACTTTATACGATCACACCCTGTATCTTGTTTTCGGCCAAAAACTCTTTCTGCGAGTTGCGCCCTTTTTACCTTTTCCTGGAAATATTGTTCTGTCCGCTGTTGGCGAAGTGCCGGGGTGCTCTTTGCCTTGGAGTGGGGTACTTTCACGACCATTTGTGGTCGAGAAAAAACCCATTTATGAGTACTTTGGTTTTGAAAAACAATGGTCGCAAAACCTTGTTTAAAACACCATTTCACGACCATGTTCTCGCGAAACCATATTTTGAACAACAATTCGCGACCAAATGGTGTGGTCGCGAAAATACTCATAAACGGGTTTTTTCGCAACCACAAGTGGTCGCAAAAGTACTCTTCACCTTTGTCGTTCGGTCTTCTAGACAATTCCAAGTAGACATGAGTGAAGGGCGTCTTTTGCAGTTTCATTCTTGTGCCTAGATACCGTCTCTCAGAGACGGTCTCTGACATGTACATATATTTTAGAAGTAAAATCAGCGCTTAGTTTTAACATAGGTCTGGAATTAATATGTTACTCAAGACCCAGCGCATATAGAACTTCACATTTTCGTGGCTATTTCCAACGAGTTTTTACCTCAAATCGATTATTAAGATTTCAACACAATGAAAGTCAATTGCAAGTTTAATATTACCTGTCAACGCAACTTATTACAATATAGAGAAAGATCTAATAACACTGGTTGAATCTACGGCTAAAAGAAGATTTCGATATTTTTCGAGACTTTAATTAAAGAGAATTCGAAGCCAAATTCCTGTTATGACGTTAAACTAGTTTTAAAACACATATGACTTAATTAACAACAAAAAAAAATCTAGAGCAAAGTTGTTCAACAGTTATATAGAGAGACCCTACTAAGGCACACCACAGTAAGGGACACCGATGACATTACATTTTACCCAATACATTTCTCAAATTAAGAGACACTTTCTCATGAGACAAATTTGGACAACCGAAATTATGGTTATACCGGTTTAGTTTTTTACATATACATTCAAGATGTTTAGAAGACAAAGTTGAAAAATCACATTAAGATAAGGCATTAAAAAAACTCTAGATTATAAGAGGAAAAAGCTAGACCAATTCCGGAACACCCCATTCCGGAACAGTTACCTGAAAAAAAGTCCAATTCCGGAACGCTTTTTATATCAAAAAAAATTTGAAGTCCCATTCCGGAACGGTTTTTGGGCTTAAAGTCCAATTCTGGAACAAAGAGGGACTTTGGCTCCAAATCGCAAAGCGTTCCGCGGACTTCCAGAATTTGCCTACCCTCTGTATAGGTTTTTACGACGCCAGGTAAGACACCAGCACCTCCAGGCTGATCACAGCGGAGACATTAAAGTGGGTCTAAGTCTCATGAAAATCGGTTGCGTTTTTCTAGAATAGAGTATCGTATTGATAAAGAGGGGGCACCCTACTTTGAGAAAAATAAAATTGCTCTATTCTAGAAAGGCGAAGCCAAATTTTATGAGACCAAAGCAAATAATGCTCATTTGGTGAAATGCTCAAGAAAAAAATAGTGAAAGGCTAGAAGTAATGAGAAAGTGGGAAAGTGTCAAAAATTAAAAATCAAAATAATAGGTTAGGCACGGCCGAATTTCATAAGACATGAATTATAGTAAGTCGTCGTTGTGTGTGCTGCCCCAGAATTTATTACTGTAACTATATCGAGAAACAATAGCGTGGTGAAACTGTCATTATCAAGAAAAATAACACATTATTGTAATTAATATTAAATGTGTTACTTAGCATTAATTACGCCTTCATGTAATTGGCTGCCGATTGTACCGACTAATGGAATCTGTCAACTTCTCGCAATGGTCTAAAACCCTCTTACGTTGAGTACAGCCAAAAACAGAAACTTGTTTTTGATCCAAAGTCGGACTTTGTGGGGTGAGTAAAATTACATTTAGTTGTGATTCACTAATTAAAATAATGTTTTAGATGTCAGAAGATGACAAGGATATTTACTGCCAATGTCAGAAAATCTATGGACTTCGACCGGGCCATTATGTTCCTCAAAAAAGTTCAGGTACAATTAAGTATTTGTAATCAAATATTCGAAAGATATGTTATTTTTTGAAAAAAGATCAAAATTTTGCGTAGGTTGAAATATATACGGGGTGTCAAACCAAGACTGTTACATTTTTGATGATGTTTATGCTTACATAAAGCAGCAAGAATGTAAGAGTCTAGGTTGGACACCCTGTATATATATATATATTCGTGATCAATGATTTATGGGGTTTCATTAGTACTCTATTTGAGCTCAATCGGAGAAAAAAAAGTACCATTTTTAACCTACGCAAAATGTTGAAAATTTTTCGAACAATTTGTTTTTCCCAAATAATTTCAATAAAACTACAAAATGTATATTTCGGATTTTTTTCTGGTATTCCCATACTCAAAATCTTGAGACACCCTATGTAACATATAAAAAGTTTTATAGACGATTAAACATCATTTTCACGTTACAATGGGGTCTCGAAAATGTGAATGGTGATAGAAAATTGAAAGATAACAGCGCAGTGATTTACACATAAAGATATGTATGTCGGAAAAAACAGAACGTTAAAAAAGTGAACAATAATAGGACGAATGGGATAAATTGAAACGTAACGGCGCATCTGGTGCATAGCAATATGTTCACAAATGCGGGAAAAATGTCTTTGATATTGAATTTGAAATTTATTTTGAATGTTAAAATTTACAACCCGTTGCCCTAGAATGGATGGATAATCTCGAAAAGTTGTTTGTTGGAAACTACTCGCTACTCAGTCCATTGGTGCAAACGAATATATGCTGTCTTATATTTTGTATGGTTATCGGCATTCCCGCCAATATCGCCGTCATCTTTGTTACGGTTTGTTTGGCACGACCTGATTTGGGCGAATACAGAAAAAGGGCGAAAGCAAAAAAGATCGAAAATTGAAAAAAGCGAAACCGGAGAAGAGTTCCATTTTCGTCGAACAAAATTTATTTTTTACCTTTTCAACATTCGTCAAAATTTGGTACCAAAAATGTAAACCGGTAACCAAAAATGAAACCATTTCCGCTTTAGCCTTTTTCAGTTTTCGGCTTTTTCAGGTTTGAGCCTGTTAAATTTTCAAAATAAATATCGTGTGTTCCGTTATTAGGCCTTGTGAGTGACCCGTTGAATTTGGCGCAAAACTTTCCTTGGCCCCTATAAATTACACCCCCTGCGCTGTTATCTTGCAACTATCGCATGAAAAAAATCCGCAAGATAACGGAGCGAACGGGGACATCTGCAAGATAACAGCGCAGGGCTTAACACATAAAGATATAGGGATTCCTGGAAAATTGGCCGAGAAAAATCTGCAAGATAACGGAGCAAACGGGAAAATCTGCAAGATAACGGGTGACAAGATAACAGCGCAGGGGGTGTATAGTCTATAATCTACTTTTTGATTCTGAGTACAATGGCCAAAACATTTTTTTTTGAGGCCATTACCGCTTATTTTTTTTCTCTAACTAAAACGGCCAAAAACAGCAAACTAATTCATTGATCTATAAAAGAGCAACCATAAATGTTTCCATTTAGGTAGGGCTAGAAGTTACACATTTTTTGGATCTTATTTGCCTATTCCCTTTTTCTCTGAAAGAGTATTTTTAACCATTCGAATTGAAAGTTTAACTAATACAAAACGGAAGCGGGATATACTCAAATTTTAAAGAATCTAGCCCGAATTCAAGATGAAATCCAAAGTTAGACGTAATTATCTGCAGCGTGTTACTCGTGTGCTTTTTTGTAATTTGGCTGTAATCGACTTTATACTGCTTTGTGTGGCTCCAATCAAAATTACTCTAGAATTAAATTATGATTCGTATGACTTTGCCCATGGCTGGTGTAAGGCAGCATTAAAATATCTCCAAATTGGGAATACAATAAAAATTCACTTAATTTAAATAATCACTTTTGACAATGAAAAGCAAAATTGTTGCGTTAACTCATGTTTGTTTTCGATACTGTCAGTAAATGACGAATTCGACACAAAACTAAACGATATTGTTCATACTATGAACCAGAAATGTTAAAGTTCTGTCCTAACCCAGAACTTGAATTTCCGCGAACTGAACGCGAATAGAACAAAAGAACGCCGTTCTATGCTGATTTAACATCACACGAGCGAAAAGAACGACTTTAATAATAGAACGTTCTCATTCAGAACACAACATTCTGTTCTATTTTGCGTTCTGGCCAATTTTCTGAACCAGAACGAAAACAAATTAATAGAGATTGTCCATTATTATTGCGATTGAGTCTTATTGATTCTTTCATTTCGTTTTTCATTATTGTTTTTTTAACTCTCAGGGAGGAGTTTTTGTTTATATACACATACCAAGTCGGTACTTAAAAATTTCACAATAATTCGCAATAATTGGGCCACCAGGGCCCCCTAGAGAGCTGCTTGAAATCTCCAACCTACGCAAAAAATACGGGTTACGTCTAGCCCGTATAACACTCTGCAAAAGTTTTGTTGACATTTCAGGAGAAAAAAAAATTGAACAATAGAAGCGGCAAAGACAAAGGCTACAAAGGAGAGTCAAAAATGTACAGAACGGAGCGAAAAGTTTTTTTCTAAGAACAANGGGAACATAAGTGCAAAGTGTGTAGGCGTTTTTTCTGATATTTGTAAGTGCGGAAACATAACTGCACCTACGGGGACCGTTCTAGAATGGTTCTAATTTCTAAGCGCAAAAATGCGTGTCTGAGCTTCTAAACAGAGAAATAAGAGATAAAATGCCAAAAAAAGAATAAATTTTCATATCATTTATCGCGATATATATATCGGTATTTTTCCATATCATTAATTCCGGATAATTCCCGTTTTTGATAATTTTTCAATTTAAAACTAATTAAAAACTTTTATTTCAATTCATTTTATTCAAATATTTTAATTTAAAATTTTTCATATCATGATAATTTTTCAATTTAAATTATGACTCATCATTTTTGTTTTTTCCCCAAAGTTATTTGCAGTTAACCGCCACTTTTTCCAAATAAATCGCCTATGCACTGCGCAGTTAACCGCCAGTTGAGGACGCCGCGAAGGGTGACGGTTAAGTGCACATCGTGTGTAGCACAAATTACAACGTTTTGCGTTTTTTATCATTTGTACAAGAAATCAAAATAAAACTCAGAAATTTTAATGAAAAAAATATAAGGACAAAAAATATTTCGGCCGGAAACATAACTGCGCAGTGTGTAGGCGGATTAACTGGAAAATTTTTCTCGAAAAATCGGAAACATAACTGCACCGACGGGGCCGAGCGGAAACATAACTGCCGGAAACATAACTGCACAGGTGGTGTAATCACTTTTGACAATGAAAAGAAAACAAACTTGTCGCGTTTACGTATGTTTGTTTTGAATACCGTCAGTATATGATGAATTCGACGCAAAACTAAACTATATTGTTCATACTATGAACCAGAGATAAGAAAGTTCTGTCTTAAGCCAGAACTTGTATTTCCGCGAACAGAACGCGAATAGAACAAAAGAACGTCAGAACACCGTTCTATGCTGATTTAACATTACACGAGCGAACAGAACTACTAAATAGAACGTTCTTTTTTACAACACAACGATCTGTTCTATTTTGCGTTCTGGCCAATTTTCAGAACCAGAACGAAAAAAACCTCATAGAGATTGTACATTATTATTGCGGTTTAGTTTTATTTATTCTTCCAATTCGTTTTTCATTTTTGTTTTCTAACTCTCAGGGGGGAGGAGTTTTTGGGAACCCATAAGGGACAAAGCGTGTTTATATACACACACTTAAAAAAATCACATTAATTAACAAAAACTGGTAAAGCCAAGTTGTAAAGCTCGTCAAACTACGTCGATCTGACTATTCAGAAATTGATTTGGGCCACCAGAGCCCCCTAGAGAGATTTTTGAAATTTCCAACCTACGCAAAAAATACCGTCAATCGAATTTTCGCGAAAAATTGAGGGGAGTCAGTAATACCCGTTTACGGTATATGTCTTACGGGGCCTTCATATGCCTTAAATCGACGAAAAAAACAAGTTGTGTATCTATATACACGCACTTCCCCCTGGGAGTTGAGTTTAAAATATTTTAAATCAGGACTCGGTGTTTTATGGCTTAGGTGAGCCAAGCTAAGCCAAGGTAAACTTTTGTCATAGTAGTCTATGCGAACTAAGAGAGAAAAAAATAAGGGATGCCGACTTCAGAAAATCGAAAAAAAACTGTTTTGGCCATTTTACTCAGAATCAAAAACTAGATTTTGGGGGTGAGGTCAGTTTTGCGCCAAGTTCAACGGGTCACGTGATAAATTAGCCATAAAGCCTCNGAGGCTTTATGGCTAATTTATCACGTGACCCGTTGAACTTGGCGCAAAACTGACCTCACCCCCAAAATCTAGTTTTTGATTCTGAGTAAAATGGCCAAAACAGTTTTTTTTCGATTTTCTGAAGTCGGCATCCCTTATTTTTTTCTCTCTAACCTAAGCCAGAATATAAGGGAAAGGACAAAGTGTTTACCATTTCTTTTTTTTCGTTTTTTTTTCTGGTAGGTGCCCATTTTGTACTTGGATACCGATGTATGAGTTATAACATATTTTAAAGCATTATAAGCGTTTCATTTGCAAACTTTATCACTCCACGAAACACTTTTGTATGTTGTTTTCCGTTATGGTTTTAGCTAGTTCAGGCAAAGTTCCAAAGTCTAGATACCTGTATAAGATTAAAGGATGAAGTGTATTCCGTACAATCTCTAAGCTAATCTCTAATATATAACCTTATTATATTATATATATATAGTCTACCTTTTATTTAAACGACTAGGTGAAATAACGTGTCTCTTTCATTTTCATATTGATTTCAGTTTAATGTTAAGGTGTATACAAAATTAATCAAGTTACTGAATTTGTCTGCAAATATCAGATAGACCAAAGCATCAGGAGGTCAAAAATGCACAAAGGTTAAAATTAAGCTGGCACTGGCCAAATCAGGCACATTTGCCCGCTCTTGCGCTTACCAGGCCACTTTTTCCAGGAAAGTTTTTCGCGTATCCTGCCTGTATCGTTTTGGAATTTCAAACAATAACAAGAATTCACTTCAAGATTAACCAACTGATTAAATGAAGTGGTTTAAAATAGTATTTTGGAACTTAATATGAGTTAATGTTAGAGAAGACAAATTACATGATGGTTACGAAAAACGAGGTGCATTAAAAGTAAACTCAACGAGTTTGAGACATATTTTTGATAATACTGGGACCAGTGTTTGAAAAGTTGGCCAACGCTATTGCCCGCACCCAACGCAAGCGCTCGGATTTTTCCAACGCTCAACGCAAGCGTTGGCCAACACTTGATTTTTCCCAACACCAAACGTTCCCAACGCCCAACAATTCCCACACTGATGCTTAACGGATAAGTGGAAAACTATTTTAAACAAGAACGAGAACATGTCGAAGGAGCGTCTTGCTTTTACACAGCATACAGTATTACGTTAAACGTTAGAAAAAAATTGAGCGTTGGCCAACGCCAAACGCCTTGGAAAGAAAAAATCTTCAACGCAAAATAAACTTTTAAGACCATTTTTTTCATATTCGTACTGTGTGATTTTTCTATCTAACATAATGTAAGCTTTATTTCGACTTTGGAATATACTACATCCAACGAGCGGTGCCATACGTATACGACTGAACTGTTTAATGTTCCTTGGTTGGGGTTTTACATTATGTTTCACGTTACCGGTTATAAACTATACCGATATTGTTCAAACCGGACCCAGTAGGGATGAAGTGTGTCGTTTGATTTTGGTTTAAAATTAATATTGACTAAGGACGGACCAGTAGCATTGCTACAGGGTAAGGTAATATAGATGCTAAGCCGTTTTTGGTTCGCCAGTGCGCTGAGCGAATATAAGTCACCAAAAAACGGCTTAGCATCTATATTACGTCACCCTGTAAGAAGCTGCGCTCTTTGAGAATCAGTTATAAAGAGTAAACCGCGGTAAACCGCTTATTAGAGTGGAATACGTCGCTTTCATGGGAAAGACACGTTTTTTTAAACCTTAATTTGGACTTGGTTAGATCAATCTCGGAATGCTTGCGAAATTATTGTATCCTCGTCGAATAAAACTTGCGAATTTAATGTTGGAAGTTGCGGAACTGATGTTATTCTATGGCATGAAAAACTTTATTGGATTCTGATTATCATTTTCTGCATCATTGTGCCAATATCAATTATAAGTGCATCGTATTTAAGAATACTTACAATGGTCAAAGCTTCACAAAATCGCTTAGGTACTCTATTCAATCTGGAAGTGAACCGTTTTTATTTGTTTCTTCTTTTCAAATTTGATAGGAGTTACCGGTTAACATAACAAGTTTGATATGATAAATTATGCCGCTAGATAAGGTTTATCGTACGGTTGGTGTGCACACAACGTAACGGTTTGTGAGAACTGAAAGCTCTTGGACCACGAGTCTTGGTTCTGCAAATGGTCCAGTAAAAAAATCAAACCGGTTATTTTCAGCCGAAGTTGGGAAAAAGCGGTTCGCGGGGAACCACTAATATATATTTTTTTTAAATTTTTGGCAATATTTGTTGGCTATGTGCTTTTAGCCCTTGGCCGCTTCAACTGTCCAAAAATACCGACTTTCCCGAAACATTTTAAGTACTTTCCCGGTCAGGAATTGAACGGGATATTTTCAGTAAAAACTTTTTTTGTTTAAAACTTTTACAACTTTTTTATAGCTAATTAAAACAATAGAACCAAAAAATGGGGGAAAAAATAAACGAAACAATTCAAAGAATTACATTGTGTACTTTACAAAACATTCAAATTTTCATATATTGTTTTAGGGCGATCGTCGAGTTCGATTTTAACCCGAAATATCAAATTATTCACAATAACATTGATGTTATGTTGGTTACCGGTACTTTGTCGACAGATAGTTCGTCTAATGCAAATTAATGTCAGTACGAAATTTTGTGACGTTTTAACGAAAGTTTCGTCAATTTCGCCTTGGATAAGGAAAGTATTGGTATCTTAAATTTTTAGCGAAAATTAAGATAATGTTATTGGTAGGGTGTTTCCCACTCTTAAGTTAAAATAACCCCTGGTTAAACTAATGGGTATCTAACCTCAACTACTATTTAGGCTCAGAACAAACGTATCAGTCGAAGCTGGGCACCCCGTAGTTAAATTCATTCTAACGTTAACTCTCAAGGGTCACAAGTGTCATATAATCCGTAGGGGTCACTTAGTGCAAATTTGGACTAGACGCCTCTGAAAAAATATCATTTTCGATTTTTGTTTTATATTTTCTCTCATGCAATTTAGCTAGACCCGTGCTTCAGCGTTTTTCGATTTAACCCGGTTTACTATCATTTTTAGTCCATTTAAATTCGGACTAAGTGACCCCTGGGAGTTAGGCCACATAAATCAGCAAACATTGTTTTAAGACAAAGCATGCGAACATGTAAACTTTCGACAATTTTCAGCACTATACTATTAGAACGTTATGAAACGTGTTATAAAAATAAACAAATACACCATATAACGGCGCAATCGGATAAGGTCGAACGGGTGAAAAGGTCGAAATGCGGAAAAGGTCGAATTCGACCTTTTCTGTATTCTACCATTTAGAAGTTTCGACCTTTTCTGTATTCTATCATATCAGCGTTTCGACCTTTTCAGGTTCAAGGCCTGAAAAGGTCGAAACCTAAAAAAGGTCGAAAATTTAACTAACCAGATGGGGAAAAACTAGATGAATTTAAAATACCGAAAATAAAACGTTTTCATTTTTTCGACCTTTTTAAGGTTTCGACCTTTTCAGGTTTCGACCTTTTNAATTTTTTTTATTTTTTTCGTTCATTATATTGTTTTATATCATTATACGCGTTTAAAATCAAACATTTGCTCATTTTATCTGTCAATTTAGAATTTAAATCTAGAGAAAAAGCCTATTTGCATTTGAGATAACACTTTTGTTTTGATCAATTTTTCCAGGGTTTTAACCTACGCACTACCCATGTGGGATATCAGTTTGCATTTGAGATAACAATTTGCATATGAAATAACACCTTTTTTCGGAAAAAAATGTGTTATCTCACATGGTTAGGTGGTGTAATAAATGTTTAAAGAAAAAAATCTACAGGGGATAGTCCGAAAAGGGCAACTTTTCGATTTTCACTCCAAGCCCTTTTTTGTCCCAATAATGAATTTTGTCTCTCTGAATTGGACTCAATTTTTAGAGAAATGAACAATGTCCCTGAGTTGCATTTTTGTTGAAAAGTGTCCCTTTGGAGTCTTGTCAAGATAAAATTGTTACTCTGCTAGATTCAACATAACTTGACACGAAATTTTAGTTGTCTGTTGAATCCGATTCTGTATTCGTTCTTTGGAAAAGTTTTTTGGAAGGACGCCACGGGAATTAGGCGAAACCTTTTTCGAAATGCAAGCAGAAGGGCATCAATCCTTTATATCTCAGCTAGAACGCGCAGCCTAACCGTGCACAGCTTGACACCGAAAATGGCCCGAAAGACTCAAGCAGTTGAAATTACAGCTGCCAAATCATCAGATATAAAAAATATGTTGGCGACACCTCGTTAACTGCAACATTCGTTATTAACTACACTCCGTTCTCATTATACGGGCACTTTTGTGTTCTGAAAGTTTTTGGTCAAAAATTGCCATTATTATGAAAATGTGGCCCTATTATGATAAAAACAGGCAAATGTGGCCCTTATTGCGAGGAGGAGTGTACACTGTACATCCCGAACACATGCCGAACTCTTTTTATTAATTTATGTTATGCTCAGCGTTTCATATGAATTTCCGTTTTTTCTCGAATACTGCCATCTAGAAGATGTGGGAGAAAAGATGGCGGAAATTCATGTTCAACGACAAGTATAGTAGAATGATGTACATGTAGAATGTACATGTAGAATAACATAATTTAAAGATAACGATTCAGTTTCTCAGACATAGTATATGATGAGAAACGTTAGCAAAAATGAATACAGTCCTATCGCCTTATTCTTTACAGCCTTTTTCTTGACAAAAACCACGTTTCTTGACAGATTTTAGGCCCTATGACTCATATGGTCGGTGTCCTTTTTCTTAACAAATTTCCATATCTTGACAATTTTCTTTAAATCCATATATGTAATTTGTTGAAATTTTATTACCAAGTTTTTACAAAACAATATTTTACTAGTTTTATATTTAACTGTTTCATATTTTAATACGTTTAAACACGTTTTTTCGACAAAAATCTTCTTCAAAACTGTATTTTCACCGTTCACATAGGTGGTCGAACGGTCGGTTTCCCAAATCTTGACATATTTTCTTTTTTCTTGACAAAATTCCCTTTTCTTGACAAATTTTAGGCCCTATGACTCATGTGAAAGTGTCAAGAAAAAGAAGATAGGACTGTATATGGACAGCATTTACATTTCTAATGCTGAAAAAACTAATCGAAATACTAATTGATGTGGTTAACTCAATCGAATTTTCTATTTTTTGAACTCTGATGGCTAGAGTAAACTTGCTAAGATATTGAAAATATAGATATAATCGATCATGTGGATAAACCTTTATACAAAAAAAGTGACAAAACTTCATATAAAACTGCCAAGATGTCTAAGGGACGCCCTGTGATAAAGGGCAATATCGCTTTCGTCAAAAAAAAAGTCGTCAATAAATCGATTCGTCAAAAACGAGTCGTCAAAGAGTTTCGTCAAAAGAATTATTTAGTCAAAAAAAAGTGATTCGTCAAAAGACTTCGTCAAAAGACTTCGTCAAAAATTTGACGAAAGTTTTAACAAAATTATCAATAGAACTTTCGTCAAAGAATTTCGTCAAAAATTCGACGAAAGTATGTACTAAATTTTAAATGGAATATTCGTCAAAAACCTTCGTCGAAAATTTGACGAAAATATTAACAAAAAAATCAAATAAAACGTTCGTCAAAAAACTTCGTCAAAAATTTGACCAAAATTGAAATAAATTTAATATAGAAGTTTAGTCAAAAAACTTCGTCAAAAGTTTGACGAAAGTCTGAACAAAGTTTCATATAAAAGTTTACT
>SCLG01000168.1:165611-201050 GCA_004367875.1 Oikopleura albicans | reverse complement strand
AGATAACTGCGCATTCTTTGCTTTTTTCATCAATACCAAATAGCGGTTTGATCTTTTGTTTGTTTAAATTGACTGGGTTATCGTACCACTATTATTAAAAACTTACTATTGATAAAACGAAACAACATGCTAAATAAGCAAGCAGTTGCACAAAAAACAATAATCGTTGAGTTGAGGTTTACGCGGCCGAATCGATTCATCGCAAAAATAGACAAAATATATCCGACGATTGGAAGTGCACCATTGACCGCGTTATTAACATAAATACTTCCGGGTAATTTCGCGGCATTTAACTTTATATTGGATGAGCAAAGTTAAATGTTCACACATATTAAACTATGCTGGTCCATTGGTACAGTTAAAAAATATCAACAATTTTAACCCTCAACCACTAAAGTATTTTTAACCAACGCAAAACCATCACTATATTGCAACCCGAGCCAGTGTTCAAAAAACCGGCCATCTTGATGGTCAGATGGCCGTCGGATGGTCGATGGGCGGTCGCGGGATGGTCGACCATCGACCGCCCATCCGCATCCGACCTGCGGCCATTGAACGGCCGTCGACATCGGAAAATTCCGAGTTATTTCGAACATTGACCCGAGCCTTATTAAGCAACCTGTGATTAGTCCACTTTTATACNAGCTACAAAATTCATTTTACAATCTAGAAGGCCAAAAAATGAATTGAAATCCTTATTTTCCGTTAACCGAACAGATCGTGATTTTTCCAATTTTTCCGCGATTTCGCCTACGCATGTCTCCGTTAACCGAACTATTTGCCGTTAACCGGCAGGTTTTCAAAAATTTTTTGGTGCCGGTTAACGGCGCACCCTGTGTAATTTAACGTAGTTTTTGGTTTTTGTATTCGATTTTACCTATTTTAAAAGTTGAACTTTATATAAATAAAAAGGCATGTTGAAATGTTGAAATTAGCGAACCGTACATAGCGCAATAATATGTTTCTCAAAAAAAAAAAACGACTCTTATTTCGCATCGCCGACATTTGTTCGAGAAGAGCGTTTTTTGCATCCCCTGAAATAAATTATTGGTTCTCAAATAATTTTATTGTTCACTATACTATTATAGTTTGCGTATCCAAACGATAAACCGAAATAAATCATCTGTACAAGCGATGTACAAACACTTGTGACAATTGTAACAAACGATAAAAGACCGTTTTCAAATAAATCGCTTGTGTTGAAAGATTTCTGCATTTTTTGACCTTCGTTATAAACTTGCATGGATTTTTTATACGATTCCCAGAAGGCATCGGATCCGATCGTTTCGGAATTTTGATCCCAACGCTCGAATATTGTTCTGGCTTCGGCGATTTTTCCCTTTGAAAGTAGAAAAATGGGTGATTTCGGATACAAAGGAGTTAAGACAACCACAATTAGCACAATAATTCCAGTGAAAATATGGGAATGGCGCCAATCGGGAAAGTAATAGCCAATAAGGGACTTCAAATACGGTTCACAGTTTTTTTATCTTTAAGATAAATCAATTACACCGGGTGCGCACTTATCGGGCGGGTTACGTGATAAAAAATCTTAATCGGGCGCCCGATAACTGCTCAGGGCGGAAGCGGACTACGGTAAAAACATGCGAAAAACCGCCCGATAACAGCACGAGGGTGCCCGATAATAGTACGAGCGGAAAATTTGGTCATATATATCTGAAAATATGAAAAAAAAACCGCCCGATAACAACAAAGGGTGCCCGATATCAACAAAGGGTGCCCGATAACAGCACAAACCCGCCCGATAACTGCGCACCCGATGTATTTTATAATACCGGTTGAGTTTCATGAAAATTGGCCGAGCGTTTCTATATCGCTTGTCAATTTCTGTATTGGGAGAGCGGGCGACACAAGTAAGAGACACCTTGGCAAATCGATTGAATAAATCTACAAACAATCTACAAACGCGCGGCCGGTTTTCATGAAACTCGACCGGTATTATATGGTTTGGAAATTGTAGGAATAGATAACTTTCCCAAATTTGGTGTCTGTCAATTTCGTGATTATATTTTATAAGATCGTATTCAACTCTAACAACTTGCTTATAATGCACAAAAGTGTAAAAAAAATTAAAATTTCGAACCCTAGCAATAACATCCATCCGAGATTGAAAGCAATGTGTTGTATAATGCAACCAAGATGCCGCTTCGAAGGCCCCAAAACTTCAGCACTCCACGCTAATATAGCAATCCAACAACTATACTGTACAGTGGTTTAGGCAATATGGCCACATAGCGCCCAAACACTTATGGAGTATTGAAACAATTCTAGAAAAGGAATTAATCCTAAACCTATCTCAATAAACTTGACTCAATCAAACGACATATACTGTATAAAATAAAATTAGCTGGAATGAAGGCATGTGCAATTAGTACCGCGCCAAGAAGCAACGAGAAAATAATAATTGCATTTTTCCGCCCAAAGTTATCACTGTAAGTTCCACCAAGTAGTGAACCAATCATAAATCCGACAAAAGAGGCACATGTTATTANTTAAATTAATATGAAAGATTAACTTGTACGGCCATACATGGTCATGAAATTGATTTTGACATTGAACCTAACTTAGTACGATTTATAGCTCCAAAATTTATTATTAGCATAGAAATAACTAATCATAGAAATTGATTCTGTATACGGCACAAATAAATCAAACAAATGAAATATTAAATTATATCATATCAAACACATCTACATTTGATATGAATATATATTTAAACGCCCAACAAATATTTCAACACATCACTTAGCCTTTTAACTCCCGCGGGCTTCTCACCACGACCCGCTGGGTGGGCTCTTGGTACAATCTGACGTTCCCTGGCTGGTATACTACACCACATAACCATGTGAGATAACACATTTTTTCCGAAAAAAGTGTTATTTCAACTGCAAACTGTTATCTCAAATGCAAACTGTTATCCCAAATGGTGTTATCTCACATGGTTATATGGTGTATACGTTAAAAAGTTATAAAAATATTTTTTCTTCATATGTAAAACATACTTTTCGTCGAAAACTTCTGAAAAAATACAAAATTTCCTAACTTCAGTGCCTTACAATTTTTGTAAACGAACTGTACGGTTGGCGAAATCTCTCACGGATGTGCTTGAAGGTTAATGCGTTATAGTGAAACCTTTGTTGGATATGTGATGAATCATAAATTTGCATTTGTAATTTTGTTTACTTTGTTTGGTGATTAGTTGTACTTGATAAAATAAACTGAATTTTCACTCGTTCAAAAGCGTAACAAAAATATGATATTATTGATTTTCATCAACCATTTAACGTTATTATTTGCGAGAGATTGTGGTTTTACGAAAGATCCAAATAATATTCTTATATATACAGAACGTCATTACAGATTAAATGGAGAATTGTGCGTTCTCTTGTTAGCAGGGTTCAAAAGCAAACATCAGTTAACACACAAATATTTATTGTAACTTATACACCAAGTGCGCCGTTATGTTAAATTTTTTTCCCTTATGTTACATTTTTTTTGCAAAAAAAGTTCCAGCATTATCGTCCACGGACTACGCCGTTTTGTTACAATTTTCCGTTATGTTAGAGAGAAAAAAATAAGGAATGGTTGGCTCAGAAAATCGAAAAAAAATGGTAATGCCATTCGACTCAGAATCGAAAAGTAGATTATTGGGATTATTTTAGGGATATTTTATATCTAATTTCCCAGCCTTTAAAACTTCCTTATTTAACGTTTTAAAATCACGTCAGGAGAATTCCATATGATTCTACCATAGACGTTCTGAACATTGCATTGAAAATCGGAAGAAAAATAAACTTTGGAAATTGAATGAACTTTCATTTGAGCCAAAAAAAAAAAAATTTTTTTGATTAAGGCACTCAAAAAGGGTGGGAAAATATGGCCTCTTACGAGGCCTTATGAGTCATTTATCACGTGATCCGTTGAACTTGGCGCAAAACTGACCTCGGTCCCTATAATCTAGTTTTCGATTCTGAGTCGAATGGCATTACCAGTTTTTTTTCGATTTTATGAGTCAACCATTCCTAATTTTTTTCTCTCTTATAATTTGTACAAAAAAACACGTTTTGCGTAATATTTCAGAGTTACGTAATCACTACTTTCCGTTATGGTACAATTTGTACAAAAAAACCGTATTTCGCAATATTTTACCCGTAGGATCCGTTATGTTACAATTTATATTTTTTGGCGTTTTCTAGCGAAATCGCATACGCACTGCGCCGTTATGTTACAATTTTCCGTTATGTTACACTTTTTTTTTGGTTTTGTAACATAACGGCGGACCTGGTGAATCATATTCCAATTGTCGTAACACAATTCAATTATCTTAACACTTGTTGATCAAGACAGATAAATGGTTACGTGATGTACTTAATCATTTATCGTGATAGATTTTTAAATGTTGAGCTTTGCTAATTAGATCCGCGTCTCCATTCTAGTCATTACAGTGATGTGACCAAACAGGCGCGGTGCGTAAACGGAAAACGTGACGACCCATCAGATCGACATACTGATGTAGTCCATCGACGTCGACCGTGGTGTTATATCGACGAAGACCGAAAACAATGGGATTATTGTGATTGGTTTGTTTTTAAATAAGGATCTAAAAAGATAAAATACACCGGGTGCGCAGTTATCGGGCGGGTTTCGCGACAAAAAGCCTTAATCGGGCGCCCGATAACTGTTCAGGGCGGAAGCGGAATAAGGTAAAAATATGCAAAAAAAAAAAAACGCCCTATAACAGCACGAGGGTGCCCGATAACCGCACGAGCGGGAAATTTGGTCATATATATCCCAAAAAATGAAAAAAAACGCCCGATAACAGCAAAGGGTGCCCGATAACAGCACACACCCGCCCGATAACTGCACACCCGGTGTATGTACTAATTTCTCAAATACAAATAGAATAGAAATGCGAATAGAATGGAAAAAGAAATGCAGGAGATAGCAGTCTTTCAGAAGGTAAACAATACCTAGATGTATGATATAACTTACGCATTTTGATTTCCATAAATCATATCCCACCTTCCTCACAAGTTTGCTCACCTCCTTCACAGGCTATTTACTCAAATCAGTTCTCCGACATTGTTACAATTAACAAAAACTGACGGATAACTGTGCAGAGAGTAAATAAGTAAACTTTGTTTATATAAGTTATAATATGATAACGAGTTGGGGGATGTTTAAAGCAGGGTTGTAAATTCCTCCGAATTTTCCGTTTGGTTACCGTTGGGTTGGGGTGGTACTGAGAAAAATCGCGTTGGGTAAGCGTTAGGTTGGGGAAAAACTTGAAAAATCTGCGTTAGCGTTGGGTGTGGGGTAACGCGTTTCCCGCTTTTTTTTAGTTTTTAAGCCTATTACAGCGTTAAATTTGAGAACGCGAGAGTCACGTTATTTTACCTCATACTGTATTACTTCTTCTCGAAAATTGCGTCCGGATTGTGGGAATTGTCGAAAAATGTTTTGATATTTTTTCACAAAAATTTGAAACCTGTAGTCGAAAGCTTCAGTAGCTGTCGAAAGCTTTTTCAGAGAAATTATGTGGGAACAAAAGTTGAGAGTATGTCTTTGTTGATTTAAGTCTCCCACTGGGAGCATATTAGTAGTTATATGTAATACATGTTGGCTAAAACGCCCGAGGCTACGATACCACTTCCGGCGGGGAAAATTGCGTAGGTTGAAAATTGATCAAATTTTAGCACAAACAATTGAAATTGCCCCCGGGGCATCAATCCATATTTTTATATTAAATTTACATAAAAGTCAAGATGTTTAATATATTTTATTTATAACATAACATGCTGTAAATACACAGACAAATTCAAACCATGGAAATCTCATACTTTTTGACAGCTGATCCAAATTTTCATTTATCGACAAGATGCTCCATGTTTTTGGAGTAATAAAATTCCCGTACAATTGCGTCAGACGATCAGTTAAAATGACAATAATTTCTTCCTTGAATCGGTTGTACACATCTTGTTCGAGACGAATACTCGAAATATCGTTTATTTTTTCTGATACATAAAACATGTAAGTAATGATTTTCCAATTTATCTGACATGGTGACGCATCATGAGAGACATTTTTCAACGTTGTTATTAAAAGTTCTGTAAATGTTTCTAGATCATGACATGAATTTGCATATCGTGTGATTTGTCTATCAAGAAACATAAAATAGGCAATATCTTTTTTCCTATACTTAACAATCAAAGAATATAACGCTGGAATAACGTCATGACCTCTATTCAAATCACCAGAAAAATTAAAAAAATCGTGACAAACTTTCTTCGTAGACATTTGAATCAATTTCTCTTTTACATTTTCTTATATTCGTATAGAGGGCGCCAGAGAGTGAACATACTATATAAATAAAAGTTAAAATAAACACCGGCTAAAATGATTTTCTTATTTTTACTCACAGCGCTTCGTGCCGATTATACCGAGTTAGATAAGATAGCTTTTAATACAATAAAGTATTTTGAATTTTTATCATATGTTTTGATGGGATTAGGTTTATTACAACTTGTACTGTTTATAACATTTTTGATAGCTTATATAGGCGAATCAAGATATAAATCTAAAAAAACACATAATCTTAATATCGTTCGACCAATGATTGAATAGCATGTACTATATAAGAAGACGTTTCAACAATAAAAATTAGAAAATGAATTTATTTCACTTATTAGCGCTTTGTGATTTTCTATATTGTAGCATTTTGCTCGATAGAGGTCCACGTAATACCAGTGATGTTATTTTGGAGTACGACAATGATTCATTGGAACTGGATTTGTTTGATACGCTGAGCACTATTTTTAACGAGCTGAAACAACGTGAACCACTCAACATTTCAAATTCAATCAATATACAGATGAACGAACACGAATCTGAGACCAGAATAGCTAATAGATCCTGCATATATCCCTATAATCCGATGGCGCCCATGGACACAGACAATAAAGATAATGGAATTACGTTTGTGACTTTGGCATTTACAGTTACTAATTTATTGTTTAATATTGTGACAATTTATATGACCGCACGTTTGTATCTAATTCTTCCTCATAATATACCTTCTTATGTTTCTGCAACACAATCTGAAAAATAAAAGCCCGAGGCCATACCAATAGTGTTTATAAAGCTATGTTTTGATATTTTATGTATCATTTTTGTAAAAATGACGAAAGCTACAATATTTGGTCAAGAGATTTTAGACTGTAAATTACAAAAACCATTTAGGTTACTTATTGGCGGTGGTTCTGGAACAGGAAAAACAACGTTTTTAAAGCAACTTGTAAACAATTCACATTTTGAGTCACCTTTTGACAAAACTATTTATTGTTATCCTGATTATCTGGATGAAATCCCGGTTGAGTTTGATCAAATTGTTGAATATAAGCAAGGGTTATGCGATTTAAATTATTTTTCAACAGTACCAAAAAATTCGTTAATTATATATGATGATTTGATGAACGAATGCGGTAATTCCGATGAAATTATGAAATTGTTTTCAGTCATTGCACGTAAACGAAATTTGTCAATTATCTTTATTGTTCAAAACATTTATGATAAAAGTAAACAATTTCGCAATATTCGTTTAAATGCGACCGGTTTTGTTTTATTCAACTTCTTTGCTGCAGCAGATGTTAGAAACAGATTATTAAGAGACTTAGCCATCCAATCATTATTGCCTAAAAGATTGACAGATCAAATTTATTCTAAGTCATTTTCTTATATATACATTGACATTCATCCTCAACGTCATTCAAGTTTTATCACGGCGAGAGGCAACATATTTGATAAAAACTTTTCAGTGTATAATAAAATGGAATATATTGCTGTTCCAAAAGCTGAATTTTTAAAACATTTTAAAATTGTTCAAGCAAAAGAAAACACTATTAGAGCAGTAAAAGATGATCTTGAGATCAAACAAACAAAGGAATCAAAGTCTCGTAAACGAAAACGTCAATCAAAACAGAGTCGTAAACAATATTCTTCCAGTGGAACCGATTTCTCCTCAGAGACCGAATGACGGACAAGAATATTTTGACAAATTATATAAAGACTTAACACAACCCGGTGCCTATACTAACAAATTATTACGTTATTTGAGGAAAAACACGGTTCATTCGTTACATAAACAGAAACGAAAACGTTTTCCTCGAAGAAGAATAATCACAAGATATCCTGGACAAATTGTTCAGTCTGATTTAATTGACATGCAAAAATTTAGCACAAAAAATTCTGGATACAATTACATTTTGGTTGTTATTGATTGTTTTTCAAAGAAACTGTGGACAAGACCTCTAAAAAGTAAACGAGGTGATGAGACCGCTCAAGCTTTGCGTAGTATACTCGAAATAATGCGATATCCAATCCAAACATTAATATTCGACGAAGGTTTAGAATACGTAAATAGATATATGGAAAACTTATTATCCGAGTATAATATTCATTCATATCATATTCGAAGCAAAATGAAAGCCAGTACGGCAGAACGAGTAAATAAAACTATTAAACAAATTATTTGGAAATATTTCACTCAAACGCGACGGCAACGTTGGATAGATATTTTAGATGATGTAGTTTCAAATTACAATATGACATATCATAGAACAATTAAGATGGCTCCAAATGATGTCACGTGGGAAAATCGAAAAAAAGTATTTAAGACAATGTTTCCTAAAATACACGACATAATTAATTGTCGTTTAAATGTCAATGACAAAGTGCGCGTTGCTTTAAACAAAGAGATTTTTGAAAAAGGTTACACGCAAAACTGGTCTCAAGATATTTTTATCATTAAGAAAGTTTTTCAAAAAAACGGCGTTTGTTGGTATCGAATTGTCGATAAAAGCGGTAACTTGTATCCAAAAGGAAAATATTTTTACGAATTAAACAAAGTCGAATGAAGTTTATCTCAGCTGAAGCACAGTTGTCGCATGGTTCATTCAAATTGAAACTAAGTGAACCATGTAATTGTTTTATTGGACTAGTTGAATTTAGTCTACCAAATATCAATCAAGGTGCCAATGGAGAAAATACAATTGAACTGACATGTGATCAAATTGATTCAACATTTGACAACCCGCGAAGATTGTTAAAGAGGTTATGTTTCAATAAACTAGATCGAAATGATTATTACAATCATTGGGAAGCAACTCATATCGATTTCAAACTTGTGGATTCTCAAGACAAATATCTCACGTTCCACTTGAAAAGATCAATTGGCGGCCCTGACATTAAATTCAAAAATTCAATAACAAATCCTATCATATTTTATACGCTTGCTCTTCAACCAATAAGCGAAAAGAAAGATCTTTGGAAACCTATATAAACCAGGTATTTTTCTATTTTGTGTCACTATTATATTCAGAGCTCATGAAAACACCGGGAGTAGGTCAGCGTGCAAAAAAGTTTAAAAATTTACTTGGGTGGGGAAAGAAGAAACAAGCAAATGGACGAAAACGAAATAAACAAAAGACTGCAAAACGTAGGGAGCGAATACCACGGAAGTTACGCAATCGACGAACTAAAGCAAATTAAATTATCTGGTTATCCAACTATTGTCATTGTCAACTTGGACTTACGAAATATGCATGGTAGTCATTGGATATCAATCGCAATTTATTTAAGAAACATTTACATTTGCGATTCGCTAGGTGGTTTGATCCCAAACAAACGTTTTCCCAAGGAACTTGTATCGTTTCTTCACAATTTGTCAAAGACACGTATGATCAACATGACAAGACAATTACAACCCGATAACTCTTCTTTATGCGGACTTTACTGTATCACATTTGTTAAAGAAATGATAAAACATAATTCTTTCAAACAATTTATTTCTTTATTTACAACTAACATAAATCAAAATGACGTCATTATAAAATTCTTGAATAAACATGAAATTTAATACTCTTTATATTGTATATAAGTACTTGCAAGGAAAATTAAGCATCAGTATGTCGGAGCAGCAATATAGAGAGCAGTTGTATACACAAAAATTGTACCCAACAGTTAATAATGCGGACCTTTTGGAATTTCGTATTCCACCAAATGCCAAAGGACACCTAGATTTAGGCAATGTTATGTTACATTTCACTCTTGGACTACCAACACCCGACGTCAAAGAAGCAAAAGCTTTACCGCAAAATTTTTTGGGGCCGAAACAATTTAGTAGTTTAGAAGTACGAGTAAATGGAGAAGCAGTCTCACGACGTTCTTGTGCAAATGAATACTTTTTGAGATCCTATTTTCAAAATATGCTCAATTATTCAATAGATTATCAAACATCAGCTTTTCAATCAATTGGGGTATTTGATTATGTTCAAAATACTACAGCTACAATAAATGGATATCCAGATAGTCGAAAAACAATGTTTGAACAGAGTCGCTCGAGTTGTTCAAATGCTGCAAAGTATGAAATGCTAATGCCAATCGATTCGACAATTTTTTATTCAAACAGCTTGCTTCCATCTAATACACCTATTGACTTGAGTTTTGAACGAACAAATGCTTCAACATCTTGCATACTGACAAAACAGTCTGCAATAGCTAATGATCCTATTTATTTACAAGATTGTTATTTGTTACTCCCGTTTAAAAAAGATGAAGATTTGTTTCATTTAGAACGTAACGCTATTCAACGGCCAATTAAATTAAATTTCGATGAGTACTCGATAAAACGTTTTAATATCCCAAAAGGTACCACAAATGTTATCATGTCTGATATTTTGGCGGGTATTTTACCTAATAAATTATTTTGGGGTATACAAAGAATGAGTTCATATAATGGATCGTTTGAGCATAGTTCCACAAAGTTCAGTCGGACTGGTCTATTAAAAGCGAGCATGTTTATTGATGGAAAAGAAGCTGACGGATTTCCTGTTACCATGACAAGCGATCACGTGACTTTGCCGTATGTGAAATTTTTGGAAAATGCACGACAACATCAAAACGCTTATTTGAGTCGAACATTAAGCCTGAAAGAATTTGATCATAGTAATTTCATTCTGTCTGCAACAATTGATCCTGATGTTTCTGGATCACTCTCGTTTAGTTTTGAGTTTGAAACTGCAGTTTCTGATGATTTGGTTTTGATAACATGCGGAATCTACGACAAAACAATGCGAATCGATCACCAACGAAACTTTCAAATTATATAATTTATTAAATGAAACATTTAAAACATTTTCTGTTCAGAACAGTTAATACCGTTTCATCATTTCTGATAGTTCATCATATCTTCGTTCTTGAAAAATAAATTAAATTATATATAGCATAATTGAATCTTACTTGAAATGTAATCTTGGCTGGCATCGGCTGTATTTAATGGTTCATGAATTCGTTTCGCAGAAACTTAATTATTTTATCAATTTTTATTTTATTAAACTCAAATATTACTTTTCTGTTTTTCTTGGACTTCTTGTGATTTCATTTGTTCGACCAATTGAACAATACGTGCTTTATGATAACGACCATCGGCTTAATATTTTGTTAAATAATTTAATTCAATCATATAACATACGTTTAGAATATTCTTGCGCTTCCACATGTACTTCAATATTATTCATCAATTGTAAAATATCATTTCTTGCCGAGAAAAATTGGCTTGAATATCCGTTTTTCCAGTCACCAATATTGAATTTCCATAATTGGTCTTCACTATCTTTAAGTTGAATCGAAAGAAGTTCTTCTTTGGTTGGTAGACGATAAATAGAAATATTAAAACATTCTCCTTTTAAGTTGAATACCATTTTCAACCTTTTTTTGTAGAGCGACAAAAACAAATCTGACGAAAACTGATTCAGAATTCTGCTTTTATACTACTCATAAATGGCCTCAAGCCAACACCGCCCGAGGGTTCATACACATTTATTTATAAACCGTTGTCGTACTTAACTACTCATTAGTTGTAATGGAAATCACGGTGAGAAAAGATGTCATTCGCGCATGTTTAATTTTTGAGCGTATGAATTACAAATTTCCATATACACAATTTATAACAACGAAATTCATGGATGTCAACGAAACAAAGGTCAAAGAGAATTATAGCGACAAAGACGACAAAGAATTCGCTAATATTATGGCAAAAAAATTCAGAATAACCATACATTTTATTTATTTTGATCGATTAATTCAATCTAGACATTATGGTCCAGAGTTATTTATACGAATGAATGAACATGCATTTTGGTTTCATTCAAACTGTGGAAAAATATGCAAGTTACCCGCTGGAGTCAATAAGTTAACTGGATGTGAACACAGGCTTGACCAAATCCTGGCACGTGTCAAGAAAGAAAAAATAAAAATTGAACGATGTCCCCTACATATAAAAGCCTCCATCTTGAAGATTGAAAACAAATACAATATTGCTATAAATATTTGGGAAAAGACAAACAAGGGTCTTAATAAATTTCATATCGTGAACGTGCGCAAATCAACAAGCAAAGCAACGAAAATCAATTTACATCACGATAAAATAACAGGAAAACTATTTTTCATTTTCTGTGAAAAATTATATTTTAGAGGATTTATCCGGAAACTGTTAATAAAATAAAATGAACAAATAATTTATATATGGTTAATAGCAAGTGTCAAATTTATCACGTCACGCAGTTCTTTTGAAAAGCTCATTATTTTTTCTGTTTAAACGTTTTCGTAAAAAAAAATAATATTCAAAAAGCCATTCTAGAATTTTCCATGGAATATGTTTTCTCCGAAAGACGTTTTCCTCTTCAGAGCAATTCTCAAATTTTCCACAAAAACTTTTTCTTCAAAACTTCGCGCTTCGTGTGCGTTTAAGTATTATCCACTAACATTTTTATCAAATAATAACTCAAAATACGTTTATTGAAACTTTATTAACTAGTTGAGCAGTATTTTAAAGTGTTTCAACGAATAATAACAGATATGAAACAATTTAATTTGTTTTCGGAATTGCTTCGTCTGTAATTTCATCAATGTGTTGATAAATAGGCTCAATGAATAATACGATGTTCACGAGTCTTTCAGGATAAAAACCGCTCACCATCAGCTCTGAAATTCTGTCATGTATTTGAAACCAGTCGCGAACGAATTGTTTGTTTTCCATATTCATAAAATAATCATACAGTGTTTCTTTGCTTCTGATGGTGTCCAGGACAGAAAATTGTTTACCATTTGGCATTTCTAGTGCGCTATTCTGACTAGCAAATATAAATGCCCGACCGTCCTTTTTATCTTTGACAAACCCCTGAGCGTCGATATACAACACTCCTGGAAATTTTAAGAGTTTTATAACAGCTGCAATAAATTTACCGATTTCAAATTCCGAATCAACACATTTTGTAAGTATTAATCTGCCATTTTGTTTATGTAAACCAACGTGTCCGCCAATTTTTTTCATACCTTCCCTTATAATCAAAATATCTTTCGCTTGCAAAACATCTTTTTCTTCGTCAGATAACTTCGGAACTTTCGAAACATCAAATAAAGCAGACAATTTTTCAAAAGTTGATTTGAACATTTTTTTTCTGATAATCAACTCATTCTTGACTTTCTTTTTATAGAAAAAACTCGAGGAAATTTAGAGCATTGGTTTTAAGAAGTTTTGAAGTTTCATAAGGTTATTTTACTTGGATATTTAAAACTGACACTTAAACATTTAAACAGAAATTAAAAATTCCTGACAAATATTGATTATTAAAATAACAAAACTTGGAAATCAATATCTCGAAAATGCATCATTGGAAAATCTGGTTAATCTGAAAGTTAAAGTCTGGGAAAATTAAAATCTGGAAAAAAAAGAAATATCTGAAAAATCAAAAGAATCCGGGAAATCGAAAAATCCGGGAAATAAAATTCCGGGAAATGAAAATCCGGGAAATGAAAATCCGGAAAATGAAAATCTGGAAAATGAAAATCCGGAAAATGAAAATCCAGAAAATAATTTTCCGGAAAATGAAAATCTGGAAAATGAAAATCCGGAAAATGAAAATCCGGAAAATGATTTTCCGGAAAATAATTTTCCAGAAAATAATTTTCCGGAAAATAAAAATCTGGAAAATGAAAATCCGGAAAATGAAAATCTGGAAAATGAAAATCCGGAAAATAATTTTCCGGAAAATGAAAATTTGGGAAATGAAAATCTGGAAAATGAAAATATTGGTTATGAAAATCTGTAAAATAAAAATCAAGGAAATGAAAATCTGGTAAATATAAAATAAGTATTGTAATTCCAATTGAAAACCCATTCTCAAGTGAACACATATCTGTCGTAATAATTTACCTTCAAACACGTGAGTCCGTGTCAGCTCATGTCAGCTCAATTATACACGCTATTAAAGGTAATTTGGACGCAACGTTTGAAATAAACAATATTGCACCATATATTTTGACCGAAGGGGTTTTTTCAGAATGTATAAATACTGAAATTTTTTGTCTTAAAAGCAAAATGTCTATACATATTCCACCGAGATATACGGAACATCTTGTTTTTTGTGCTATACTATATAAACGTGTAAAACAAAGATGGACAAACGAGAATATTAAAAAGGAAATAAAATGTCCAGAATTTAGAGACGAATATTATCAAAATATTCCAAATTTGTTAACAGAGATAGAAATTTCCAATAAATACAAAGTTAAATTTGTCATATGCCGTGAAAATACTTATAAAACGGTTGGCTCAGGTTTTGCCTTACTTGTTGATCTAAGATCCACACCTAAACTTTTTACCAATGAAATGCTATTTTATTACCTCCCGCCAGGTTTATACAAAAAATCACAACTTTACTGCAAATTTGATGAAATTTTAAAGTTGCGCAAAATACTTTTTGATGCTTCGGACGGCGACAAATTACTGTCAGACTTTTGTTTCACACCTTGCCCAATGAAAAGACACGATTTTGATACTCTTGAAACACATTTTAACGTTTCAATTGATATATGGTGTAAAACACCTGTAAAAGGTCAATACTATGAATATCAGCATATACGAATTGGAGAATTAAAGTGTTCCAAAAAATTGTGTTTTCATTATCAAAAAGAGAGCAACTCATTCATTTTGATTCAAGACGAAAAACGTTATTTCAGTAATCGTTTATTATGTAAAAATCATGAAAATGGTTGTTTGTACATTTTCAATCACAAAACAAATTTAACTTGTCATGAAAAAAACTGTGAACCTCTCGAAAAATATGGTAAACCTAAAATTAAACAAACCGAGTTTGGTTCCACAAATTTATTATCTAAAGCAATAAAACATGGAATTATTTCAAAAATGCCTGTAAATAAAAATTTTGTATTTTTTGACATTGAATCAGTGTTACGTAAATCTAATACTCAAGTAAAGCAAACGACTGTTATGTCAAAGCATAGACTTGTGTCTATAGCTGTAAATAGTTTCATAAATAACAAACATACCCAAATGACATGGGTTGTTAAAGATTCAAATTTTGAGTCAGAAATTGAAATAGTGAAAAACTTTCTAGAATTTTGTGTTAGTGAGAAAAAACGAATGATTAAAGATGTTGAATTGGAATGTGCATACGAATTAGTATGTGAAATGAATCAGAAACTCCAAGTTCAAAACTTTGAAAAAACAGAATTATCTGCACTCAAACACGAGCTCAAGTCGTATCTTGATCTCTGCGTTTTTGGATATAATAGTTCGCGTTACGATATTAACGTAATATTTGAACATTTAATTAAAGTATTAGATACAGATGGATTTGAACCAAAATCTGTTAAAGTTCTGAAAAAGGGGCTTGCGTATTTTTCAGTTCAATTCAAAGGACTACATTATAAAGATTTACTTTATTTCACATGTCCTATGCCTTTAGATAAATATCTTAAAACGTGGACTAAAAATTTCACGAAACTTGTTTTTCCTTACGAACTATTTGAATCAATAGAAGAAATGAGAAATTGTGTAACGTTTCCTGAATATAACCAATTTCGTTCTGAATTAAAAGGTGATGTTGATATTGAAATTTACAATAAATGTCGTCAAGAGTTTAACCGTCGAATAATTCTTCCTGAAAGTCATACAGATAAATGGAATTCATTTGAATGTTATCTTAAATATTATAATCAAAGTGATGTTTATCCGGCAAGTTGTGCAATGATCAAACAATTTGATACGTACTATGAAAATTTTAAAATTTATCCGTTGCAGAGTTTTGGATTGCCAAGTTTTGCTAAAAAAGCAATGTTCAAATTGTATGATCCATCATGTCCTAATATTTTTTCATTTCCAGCAAAATCAAGTGCTACAGATGTTTTCCGTAATAATATTATCGGCGGTTTGACCAATGTTTATAAGCGCCATGTTACGTTAACTGACGAATCAGCAGCACATGCTGCAAAGTATAACAAAAACGGTATTGTAAATTTTATTTTCCTAATTTTCATTTCCTGATTTCATAGATTTGCATTTCCAGAATTTTCATTTCCCGGATTTTCATTTTTCACATTTTCATTTCCCGGATTTTCATTTTCCAGATTTTAATTTTCCAGATTTTCATTTTCCAGATTTTTATTTCCCAGATTTTCATTTTCCGGATTTTCATTTTCCGGAAAATTATTTTCCAGATTTTTATTTTCCGGAAAATTATTTTCCCGATTTTTATTTTCCGGAAAATTATTTTCCAGATTTTTATTTTCCGGAAAATTATTTTCCAGATTTTTATTTTCCGGAAAATTATTTTCCAGATTTTTATTTTCCGGAAAATTATTTTCCNATTCAATCCTATTTTGTCGTTTAAAATGTTGGTTTTAAAAATTAAAAAAAATTTTTTTAAATATATATATATCAATATAATAAATTAACATTTCGTGTTACAAACGATTTGGTAAAAACACAAATTTGTGTTTAAAATATTTTTGCAAAATATATTTTTTTTGTTTTCAAAATATTTTTGAAAAATACATTTACAAGAAATACATCCTAACAAAGAAACAAAATTTTCGTGTTTAAGATTTTGAAAATTAAAAAAAATTCGTTTTTGAAAATAATTTTTAAGAATTTATTTGATTGTTAGTTATATTTTTTTAATAAATTTTATTGTTAAAAATCATTTTTAAAAATAATTTTAAAGTATACAAAACTTGGTGTTTAACATTCTGACAAAACATATTACATGTATAGTATCAAAAATACATGTATAGTATCAAAAATACATTTCGCGATAAATAAACATAAATTACAGTGTATATTCTTAACGTGGACATACCTATTTCTGTGGAAGGTTCGGCGTATGATTTCGGTCTAACTCTGCTAGATCCATTTCGCATTTGCACTTCATCGGCCAAAACAACATTTTTAATATTAAACTCATTTTTTCCCGGGCTCCAAGAGTATCGCTTCTCTTTTTTACTTTTTTCGGTTTTATTTTTTTCTTCGACACCCAAATCGTCGGCAACGGATTTTCTCTTCCAAACTCCGTCCAACATTTTTGTTATTTCAACCATTTCGCGCTCGGCCAGGACAACTAAGGATGGTACGAATTTTATGAGGATATTTTGTGACTTGATTTTTACGACAAAGGGTATAATTGGTTAAATATAATTGGCCAATTGGCACGTGTATTTAAACAAAAAAAAACTTTTTTTAGAGAAGTTGGTAATTATAAAACTAGTTTATCAGAAATACCGTAATTGAAAAACGTTATGAATACACCTCTTGTCCAAAAAGTTAAATGAACTTAGGGGGGGGTTATAGTAGAGTTTTACAAGTTTAAGGATGGGTGGGTCGCTTTGTTACTAATAAAAGCCGAACACCAGAAAAATACATTTAAGTACAGGAGGTTGGTTATAAGTTATAAGGTCGAGGTGTAAAAAACTGACTTGACCTTATAACCATCTTTAAAAAAAAATTCCACCATAAGAACCTTGGAGTTGGGAAAAATTCAAAAAGACATGATTTTATAGAAAAAAAGTGTAAAAAGACGTGATTTCTATAGAAAATAAATGTGGGCCTTCACATGAACTTTATCGATTTTCACTAACCAAAATCATTTCTCTTCTCTACCTCTCTAATTAAAAATTTTTTTGAATAATTTAACCAAAAAAAATGTTAAAACATGAATACCTTTTTGACTGGCTCCTTTAATCCACCACGAGCCGATATCGTTTTGGGCCAGAATGAGACACACGTCTCCAATGTCAAATCCACTATTTGCAAGTGAATTATTCCGCTGGCGTATGACGCCGTGTGCGAATGGAGCGGTTTGTATTGATGGCCGTTGATTTGAATTTTTCACGATCAAATTGTTTAAATTGTTCTGAAACAATGGCTGATTGTTTATAGTATTGTCGTCGTTGTCGAGTCGCTGCGTAAACGCCAAAGGGAAAATCCCTCGACGACCGTTACAATGCCCACTGCCCCAATTTTCGTCGACAACGCCAATAAATTCAATCACTCAAAAGGTTCCTTTTTGTAAATATCACTTTTGTAAATACACGTTTTTTAAGTAAACTTAAAAAAAACGTTTGCGCTCAAGAAATTTTCGAGAAATTTCCGTTTTAATAATAGTTTAAATCAAAATGGAAACCATCCTTCGCCTTTGCAGAAGCCAAGATCATGTTTTTCTTGAGCGAAAAAGTCATCTGTAGCTACCAACCGACAGCCGTCCTCCATATTACGTCCGATTAAGTTGTCTCATTCTGAAAAAAAAAAACAATTTACAAATACATATGTAAAATACATTTTTCTGACGACGGTAGAACAAAAAGAAAATAAAGAATACTTTAACGATAGACTAAATTTACAAGTTACTAATTGTTACACTTTGGCAGTCAGATTAGTTTAGATAAAAAAAAACGAAAAAAGACATGATTTTAATTCGAAAAAAATGTCTTGACCTTATAGCAAAAATAAATGTCAAACCTTATAAGTTATAAGTTGTGGCATTTCTTTTCAGTTAAGGTCAAGTTGGTCTTCTCGAATGCAAATCATGTATTTTTTCGTTTTTTTTATAAGTTATAACCACACCCTGTATATAAATAGCAATAGGTGTTTATAAAACTTAATGAACCCCTTATGTTAACATAAACTGTCAAAAAATCGCTCTGTTTTAGATAAATTTTATTGTAATTCAACACTCTTAGTTTGAGTGTACTGCAATCAGCGTAGTTGACTGCTGAAGCACATATGTTTTAAACGTTCTTCAATTTTATAAATATTAACTATTCTTAAATAATTTAAATATTCAAATGAATAATAATTACAATATAAAAAAATGAAGTTATTTCGAGTGCATTTTAAACTTTATTTTGCAGTTGCACTTGATCACTTCCAAGCAAATCAACGTATGGGGGTCTTACAGTATCCCTTGAAAAAGAAATGACGTATTCTCTCTTGACGTGCGTTTTACTGAAGGTTATCTCCGAACGCGTCGAAGTTCGGGAATAGGGATTGTCTCCGTTTTCGTGTCGATATCCTCCCCATGAGCAAATATACCCTTTTCACTTTCTTTCTTTAATATTCGCTGTTGCTTTGCGCTGCCAAATTCGGCCTGTGCCAAATTTTTCAACTGTCGATATGTTTTTGTATTTGCGTCTTTCTTGATATCACCTGGATCACCTACTTTCTCCCGAACCGGTCGGAGCATGTGATGGTCGGCTTTTAAAAGAAGCAACTTTGCCGTTTTCTTCGAGGACTTAATATATATTAAGTTATTTGTTTTGTTTTCGACAAAGTACAAATGAAGACGTAAGTGGAAGAAGTGGACTAAATTCTTTAGACCAACATTAATTTACATTGTTGGTTATAAGATCAAGGTCTCAAAACGTGACTTGACCTTAAAGGCATTTAAAAAAAATGAATTTGTTTTTCTTATGGAAAAAAGTCATAAATTTAGGACTTCAATTAAAAAGATAGGGGCAGGCTAAAGCCAAGATATAACCAAATGATTGTGTATCCACTGTACAGTATAATATTTGTAAAAAAAAGTGAAATGTTGAAAATGACGAAAAAACTGTTTGTCCAAAAGCGTCACGTTCTCGCATATGTAAACCAAAACTTGAAACATTTGTTTGAAACAAAGTTTACTTACTGTTTGTGGTTGTTTTACTATAATATAATGGTCCGAGTCATCCCTTGCTTCCAAATCTGTTGTAAGTTCCGAAAATGTATTTTTCAGAGCTTTAGGTGGCGGGACTCGAACAATATCTCGATGGCCATTTCGTGAAAACACTTCGGTTCCTCTAAAATGTTTGTGTTAACGAAAAATGTTCGAATACGCATGTTTCTTTGTAAATGTTTCCCAAAAAAAAATTAATTTTCTAAGCCAAATTAAATGCATTTAAAAACAGATACAGGGGGTGGGTTATAAGGTCAAGGTCTAAATAACTGACTTGACCTTAATGTACTTTAAAAAAACTGACTTGACCTTATAACCAACCAGAAATTTTTTACCATAATAAGACCTTAGTGCTGGGAAAACACGGAACGTTAGGGAGGGGGGTAGGTCTTCACCTTAGTGCCTGAAAAAACTGACTTGACCTTATAACGGCACAAATGGTTGACCTTATAACCAACCCCCCTGTACAGTCCTTGATTCCATAACGGCCGTTTTGGATTCTCGAAAAAGCGGTTGTTATGGGGTAAACGACCTTAATAAAATTAGCGCTCGTCATGCGGTTAATTTTGGACAAATTGAGAAAGTGAAATCATTTGCATCGTACAACCAAAGTTTGGTTACCAAACCCTAAACATATTTTTTTAATTCTTACTTTATGGCTTTCTTTGTAATTTTTCCGGCTTTGCTTTTTACATATGTGACCATACATTCTTTTTGTATCATTCGAATTTTCCCAATCGAGCCCTCACTTTCTACCATTCTAAAATAACGAAAAAAAAAATAAGAAAGTGATTTAAATCATAGATTCAACAATTCAAATACTGTTTAAATGGGGACAATTAAATTAACCTAAGTTTCAGAGACATTTAACCCGTATGCAGCACCATGCGGTTGAACTTGAACTAAATGACACCGTATTCTATTCGGTTGAGTCAAATTTGCATATCTGGCACCAGCTGACTTAGGAGAAAACCCAACCAAGAAAACTACGAAAAATTTATTTTCACTTTAAAAAGTGCCTGGCCACATTGAGCGTCAAATCAAGCCCTTTCTGAATACATCTTCGGAAAATTCAATTTTTGAGATATGATTAGAAAATGTGGGTATTTCGAATGCCGGTAAAAAAGATAATTCTAATTTACCACGGGTGTGTTTTACGATTTCTAATTTAACCGCAATCGTTCCAAGTTTGGACTCCATCTCTAGACTTAATTGATTTTTTGTGGATTCAGCCAGCGTAACGGGTATGTTTTATATCTCTTATTTATCATGCCTAAAATCTACAAATCAGGTAATATCACCGTTTTTTATATAAAAATTTTATGTTTTTTTTCATTTTTAGCAAGTTTTTTTTTGTTTTGTAATTTCTTTCCATATTAATGTTTCTTGATGACTTGCACAACGTCTTCGTCCGCTAAATCGTGATCCTTCCCGACACGCTGCGGGTTATACTTGACGGAGGAGCCCCACACCAACGCGTGTTTAAAATCTTGCATCAACGTTCGATGGATTTTGTTAACGAAGCCCTCAACGGTTTTATTATCACCGCGGAGAATGACGGGCTCCGAATAATCCGGCAATTGACCCTTCGGTTTTGTGTAAATACGAGTTAAACTCAAATATTCCCACATAGTCTCCAACAAATCGTCAAAGTTCCACTTGAAAGGTTAAATATTAATATATGGCACATTTTCAGGTTAATTTAGGAAAAATGACCAAAAGTCGCTTTGGCGAGTTTTTTCTTTTGGGGATCATAAAAATTTCACAAAAAAATGAAACATCAGAGCATGGACGGGAAAATGAAACATTACAGCGCAGTGCGTATACGGTGAATCTTTAGAGCGTGTAAGGGGATACATCGGACTTTTCCATAGGGAAAGTTTCGATAATAAAAATTTGGAGTCACCAAATTTTTTACAAGAATATTGAATACCGAGGAAAAATCATTAGAACGAACCCGGTATCAATTTTCACTTCCCGGAATTCATCCTAGTTATAGCTCATGTTTTTTTAATTTAATAAACAACTGATTTACCTTGTGATGTGCACTAATAGGCACACAATGTGGAATTTTATAAATGACGTCCAGTTCCTCGATGGAAATCTGATCAATTTTATTCAACACATAAATGGCCGGCACATAGACTCGGTTTCCCTCAATACAGTCAATCAGGTCGTCAGCAGTAGCGTCGTCATTCAGCGTAATATCTGCATTATGTATTTTGTATTCTTTTAAAATTTGCTAAAAATATATATTGAATAAGAAAGCTCTCAAGAATAAGAAAAAATACCGATAAAAAATAAATTGTATTTGTTTAATTATAATTTATAACTGCTTGAAATAGGGATTTGTGTTTTAATTTGCCCATTTATTTCAGATAAACTACGAAAATAATTACCTTGGGTCTTTTAACAGATCTAATGGTATTTTATAAGGTCTTAAGCAAAACTCAGAGGACCTTATACCGGACAAAATGGCCGACCTTACAAGTGGTGATTGACGTTATAAAATACCATTACAGTTGTAAAAAAAACCGTCAATTAGAGTCAAATCGCAAAATTTTACTCTGTGAAACCTACCTGAACCAAGTCTTTGTCAAGTTCACTTTGCTCTACTTGACAGTTCAAGTTCAATCCTCCCTTTTCCTTCTGTTTAAACATAATATTCGGTGGTTTTTTGTTGAGTCGAATGCCAAAACCTTCGAGTTCGTGTTCTAGAATTGCCTTGTGCCCCAGCGGCTTGAGCACATCGAGACAAATGAAGATTAAGTGGCATGTTCGGGCGACTGCAATAACCTGCTTACCACGACCCTTGCCATCCTTAGCACCCTCAATAATACCGGGCAAATCGAGCAGCTGAATTTTGGCACCCTTGTAACGAATAACGCCCGGCACCGTTGTGAGGGTTGTAAACTCATAGGCGGCCACCTCGGAATAAACACCGGCGAGATTTGAGAGCAGTGTCGACTTCCCCACCGATGGAAAGCCAACGAATCCGATTCGCGCATCACCCGTCCGAGCAACGTCGAACCCTTCCCCCTTTCCGCCACCACCCCCAGACTTGGGCTCAATAATTTCACGACGAAGTTTGGCCAATTTTGCTAAAATTTAAAGCGTTAAAAACTTTAACGGTTTTTTTTATCACGAAAAGCCTTAAAAATCTGACTCAATGCATTAAAAAACTAAATTGATGGCTATAAATGAATATTTTTCACGTAAAAAATATCAAAAAGACCTGATTTTTTATTTATAAAAAAATTTCTCTATAAAAAATATGAAGCCCTAGGGGAGAAAAAGGACATAATAATAATAATAATAATAATAATAATAATAATAATAATAAAGGGGGGTCTGGTTATAAGGTCAAGCTCGAAAAAAATGACTTGACCTTATAACCAACCATTGAAAACCATTGATTTTCCACAAAAAATTATGGTCTTCACTCTAGAAAAATGTTAAAAAGACACTATTTTATAGAAAAAAAAGTGTAAAAAGACATGATTTCTATAAAAAAATTTATTACCCGTGTTTACCCCTGTCGTTCTAAACGTATATGTTGAGTTCTAAATTTAAACCCAAAAAAAAAGTGAAAAAAGACATTTTATCTTGAAAAAAAAAATGACTTGACTTAGTGCCAAAAAGATTGACTTTTTGTGACCTTATAACCAGACCCCCCTGTAATAATACATTAGTCTCTTTTATTTAATTACATTTCAAGAACTGTGTCGTTTTATTTGCATTCGGAATTTATATCACGATTAGACACTTTATTCGAGACGAAACAATTTACCTTTTAACAAGCCTAAATGGGCGGACGTCGCCTTGTTCTTTTGAGTCCGATTCATCTCGGACTCAATGTCGGCGATTTTCTGTAGGATCGACATCTTCTAGAACATAATTCGAGGTTTAAGAAAACGAAAACTAGTTTTAATCGGTGTGCTCTGTGTTGGAAAGTACGAAGTGGTGATGGGTACGGCTGTTTTTTGGCAATGTCACGGAGCATATATTTTAGTAGAAATAATAGTAAAGTTATACGTTTAGTAGCTGAGCTTTACGCGTTCGTCTACATAAAATTACAAAAAAAATATTAGACATGGGAAATTAAAGTTTAAAGTTGATCATCGTAATACGAACTCAGCACAATTAATTTTCTTAATAAAACTAACCGACAATAGTACAGTCCAGACTCCCAATATGGACACTTTTTACGAAATAACTGTCTCCAAAATGACAAAAAAATACACTTTTGGATGATGCAACACGAGAATCAAAAACGTTCCTATTTGGAGCCAGGGCTGTTGGTCAGTTTCATATGACGGTTTTTATGTTAACAAATTGTAAAAGAACGCGTAAATATGCGCGTGCAATTTTAGGCTTTTCAAACCTAAAAAACGGCACCTAAGCAACTTGGCTTAAAAGGGAGCGGCTGAATAATCAAAAGGGCATTTGTGCAGATGTTGAAACTTTGACTTGAACTTTTGTAAGTTCAGCAACTGAGCGTTTGAATACCGGGTATTGAATTGGAAAAAATACAAAAAATAGAGATATATTGGAATTTAGGGTAATTTTTTCTCACGTTTTATACATTCTTCCGATTGCCCCGTAATTCAAATAAGCGGGTTTCCATGTTTGTTGTACTACTGCGTTTACTTTACACGAAATTAAGATTCTTTTTAATTATAATCATCATCATTTGAGACTTTTATTTATCCATTTATATATTTATTATCTGATATTTCAGAATTACTCCATTTCAAAAATGGAGTAATTCCGAAATATCAGACAATAAATATATAATGGATATATAAATATTTTTTGAAATTATAAAAAATATACTTTTTTTTTCTCAAAAATATTTATCAACCGAAACCTCGACCATATAGCTAACCCGTATCATTTTGTGCTACAAGTCACAACTGGAGTAAATCATATCTAATGTTTTACGATCAGATTTTTAACGTTTGCTCAACATATTTGCAATTATAAATGGTGTACTATAAACGCAGTAGTAAAAAACGACTGTCTAAATCTACTACAGTGTTGCTATGTAATGTACGTATTTTTCTAAATACAATGTTTTGGAAAGTCACCGTCTCATGCATCAGTTCTCAACCATAAACTTAAATAATGTACTAAGTTTTCGACTTCTAGGCATTTGTTCGTTGGCACCGTCTGGATTGGTCGCAAGTGCAAATAAAATAATGATGCAATCCGAATAACGCGCAATTCGCCGACAAAATTTTGGGGCCTTAAGCCTTTCCATATTCAGTTTGTATGGAAATTGTACTCAATCATATAAGACCCAGCTTAAAATTGACTATAGGGTGCTATCAGATGTAATGCTACTCAAGGAAAGCTCGTATTCCCCGCCCCAAAGGCATACTTATGATGGAATGACCAGTAGTGAAGTATAAAAAATTGATTTTTTAACGAAAAACAAGAAAAAATTGGGCCTTTGGGTAATAATCATGCTGATGAGGGCACTTGTTTTTTCAATTATTGAGTCATGGCAGAAAAGCTGATGCATCGGATTATTTCAAAACACGACCATAAATATATATTTTTTGTTGCTAAAGAAGTCACAAATGGAATGTTTTCATTTAATTGTAGGCAGAATTATGAATTTCCTAAACAGTGAAAATGTTTATTGAAAAATTACGTCAGGAAACCTGACACAGGTTGTTTGAATGTTTTGTTCTTCTTGACCATTTAGGCACATTTTGGCGGTGAGAGTTGGAAGAGTACGTGTATTTTTTTTTTGTCGCTAATTTTTATTGACATCACATTTTGAATTAGCTGGGGTGTAGGTATGGCTTCGAGTTTTGCCTTTTGGGGTTGAGGGGCGTGAAAACGTGTTTCGAAGCTTTCGCAAGGGACTCGCAAACGTTTTGTGCATTTTCTTTGGAATGTCGGGCAGATTGAACATCGAACTTGATGGTTTTAAATTGGACTCGAATAGGGTGTTCGCACGCGTCTAGAAAAAAATAAATTTGAAACCAAGTATGAGTATGTTCGAATCCCAAGCTAATAAACCAATCAGATGGATTTTTTTAGCGAAATCAGATTTTTTCCAAATCGTATTTTTGGAGGGGGGGGGGTTCATCCAAAAAAAAAAGCCACGATTTGAAAGATTTTCCCGAAAACCATGCTTCTCAAAAAAACTGACTTGACCTTACTTCAAAAAAACTTGACCTTATATAACGGTCCAAATGGCTGACCTTATAAACAACCCCCCTATAATAAATAATATAAAGCTAAAATCGCTTGCTATATATACGGTACATATAGCTTACCCGTCCGAACGCAGAATTGGGAGAACAGTATTCTGACTTCACGGAAAAGTGTGACGAAATTGAACTAAAAGAAGCTAGGGAAGCAAGAGACGCCTGTGAATCGTATCGTTTCAGTGAATGATCATAATCATCCAAATCACCCCGAAACGACATTTTCCGTCCAATTGACCGCAAGAAGCCCTTGCCTAATGTTGACGTGTCCACGATTTTCAATCGGGCACCCTCAATCTGCTCAATCATGTTGGGCGTATTTTCGTTGGATTCGTCAAACGCCGGAAGATCACGCTCGACGTGCACCAAATCGCGAATTTCCCGCATTATTTCTTGCTAAAAACCTGTTTTATATTTCCGACAAAAAATAATCAATTTATTTCCTTTGAAAAATCTACAAAACGTCTAAAATAGAGCGCTCAAAAATTTCATTTTAAGATATTTTTCGTTGTGTTTTCTTCATCTCAAATATGCCATGAGATGCCGGCTTTTTTAACTATAGTTAAAAATATTTCGAATTCTCGGATCATGGACCTCAATTTACCCATTTTAAATACATGTAGGGTAAACGTTATGTAGGCTTTTTGCCCAGGTTTATCCGTTCGAATAAATTCCGGTAGAATAAGGTAAAGGGGGTCTCATATTAAAAGACACCAAATTAAGGGACACTTTTACCAAAAATATTCAAAGGGACTTTGGTCAAAATAGCAAACCGCCCTTAATGTGACACCCACATGTACCCTGTTTGTTGCAATTGCTTCGGGCGTCAATAATTATATATCCATAAATGACTGGTTAATATATATTGAGCTCTAATGTTATAACCACCCCAAAGTATTCGAGCAACGCGTTAAAAACGAACCTTTTCTACGGAACTGATTGGCTGAACGCAAGTTATATTGGAAGCAGTTTCGCCCTTTTGTCTGGAGACGAGCGCTAGACACCGCTGGATTCGATCACTCTCCAAAATATCCCAAATATATTCGAGAATATTTTCACTTTCAAGCGCAAAATAAATTAGTTCGCGATGTTGGTACAAGTAATTCTTCATCCGAGCCGTGCTAGATCCGGGCCGAATTTGGGGCCGCGTTGATGTCAATCTTATTGAGGCCGAACTTAGACCATGTTTTAATCGTCTTTTCTACAAAAAGGAAGGGTTATTTCATTAAATTCCATCACTCAGCTTTATTACGCCCATTAAAACTTTTTCGGTCATTAGAACCTAAAGTGCAAAAAAAGGCCAACAAATTTCAGGCCTTAAAAGTTTTGAAGCCACCCCTGTAGAATTCTACTACAGGCCTTGTTGGTTCTAAGGTCAAGGTCTGAAAAACTCACTTGACCCTAAATACATTTTGCAAAACTGGCATGACCTTATAAGTTATAACTTATAACCAACAACTGTTTTCAGCCAACAAAAAAAGTTCAAAAAGACATGATATCTATTGCAAAAAAGGAGTTATTTTTCTTTGAACACATTATGAAGAATTATTTTCCAGAAAAAAATAAATATCTAAGAAATTATTAGTAAGAATAGGTTTAAAATCAAAGCCTGATTAAAGTTGAAATTTTTGTTGACACTTAAGTGTCAAAACTAAAGGTCACACTAAGTTCACAGATATTTTAAGAGCGTGGGGGTGTACACATTTTACCTTGGTTACTTCGATGCAATCATTGAAAATGAAGAGAGTTAATTGGTCGCCCAGTTTGCTGAATTCATTATCTCTAACGACTATAACGTCCAATTTTCGAACAAAGCGTCGACTTGAGCTGAGTAATCGTGGCGGACAACCCTCAATTTCATGAACAATGTCGAACATTTCCCGATAGTGGTCCTGCTCGGCCGTAAATTTATTTACTTCTATATTGATGTCGTGAATTTCATCGATCGCCTTTGATAATATGACCGTTGATAAATTTTCCGATTTTAGCTCTTTCATGTATGATTTTAGCAACTATCAATGGGATTTTAAAATAAACTTAAAAAATATTCGCCGTCTTAGGATGTTATTAGAAGTGTTGGCATGTCCCATGGGAGTTAAAAATCAATAAATGTGAGAAAATGCGTAAAATAATAATTTTTAGCAAAATATTCAGTGTTTTTTTTACAAAATGACGGATTAACGAGAATTCCTTGAAAGCAAATTCGAGTTAACTAATAAACTACATGTAGTTATATACACCGCTAGGCTCCTAATATTTGGGATTTTTCATACACACTTTATTATGAATCCGCCTACGCCCTATAGGGGCCCTATATGCTCTATTCTTTCCGTCTCTAATTTTTTGTTCCCGCATATTTGACGTAAATAGGTTTTGGCCCGAAAAACCTTTGTTTTGGGATAACATTATTAGGTCTTCATCCAAAAAAAACGTAAAAAGACATGATTTCAAAGATTTTTTCCCAAAAAACATGCTTCACAAAAAATTGATTTGGCCTTAGTGCAAGAAAAAAAATGATTTGACCTTAGTGCAAAAAAGATGACTTGACCATATAAGTTATAACGGTCACACCTTGTGACCTTATAACCAGACCCCCTGTATTCACGGCGTTTTGAGAACGATAACAGCGCACTTGATGTAAAAAAAAAATTAATTTTAGTATGGCTCAATTTACGTACGTTATAATTATAGCGTAAATCCCTATTCATTACATATCGCGGTAAACGTTGAACTGGCGCAATAAGTAATCCGTCAAAACCTTGCCGAGCTGGAGAGTTTCGATCTTCTGTCCGTTCTTTAAGTTTCAAGAATGCTGTAAATCGGTCATTTTCCTCTAAAAAAAGTATTTTTAGGCTTTTTTTCTAGATTCTCGAGTCCATTGAGCGTATCATTTTTTATTCATTCGCTCAGTTATCAAAATGTTTTTTTACCAAGAGGTACGATTTGATACTGGAAATTGCGTGGCCTTTTTCTCGGCCATTTTTTTTGTAGTTTTCCATAAACGCGGATATCTAGTTAGGACAAATATTATTGGTCAAAACAAAAAAAATTTATAAAATTTATTATAACTAATAAGGGGGAATACACAGTAATACCGTTAGGGTATGCTAGGATAGTACGGGTACACTTCATGTATTTCATTTTACAAATCCATTGCCAATAGAAGTTTTATCCTAACCCGGAGTCCGAGCCATAGTTTTATGTCGCATTAACCCGTGAAGTATGTCAACGAGCTGAAACTATATAATTTCAGACATACTGTGCCGTGGAACGGAGCCAATGGCAGACCCATTCTCGAAGAGAGAGAAAACATTTCCCAAACCAACACAATTGCAGCGTTAATATAAAAAATCCGCCTACTTGTCCCGATGAGGAAAAGGTAGACATTTACAAAATCTTAACTCTTATACTCAGCGTCTCACATGCATTCGTTTTTTTCTGTTGTCTAGATTGGGAGGTTCTAAATCACGAATTTGAAAAGACATATTTTCGCGCTAGAAACCGCCTGGAATTGATGTGACGCGCTGAGTAGAATATTTAATTTTAGCGGCCCAAGTGGATGATCTTAAAACCATAAATTCATTTAACTTTAGGTATTCCTCTATCAAACACTCGATAGAAAAGAAAAACGACACGTCAAACCACCAGCTGATCACAATCTTGTACTTTGAAAAAAAAAACCGAAACAATCTTGTCATTGCTATCCTAATAAATAAACAAATAAAAACCTTTTTGGTATTCACGTTCTCTTTTTGACTGGTCCATAAAGCCAATATAAAGTCGATATTTTTCGCGAATATTTTCCGCATGTTTTAACATGCACTCGCCAATTGATGACTTTTTTCCAATGCTAATTTCATCGACGGTTATCTGAAGGTCGGAAAGAATTGCTTCGTGTAGTGAAAGAATGTCCGACATGTTCCCAAATATCGTCCCGGACTCTGTTTTGTTCAATATAGCTCCATTTACTAGAATATTTTTTGAAAGATTTTCTTCAAGTTTACGATCTCGTGGCAATAGGTATTAATAATACCTTCATTTACTGAGCTAGTTTCATCCAATAATATTTTGTGAACCTCAAAAAACCGGGAATTGTACACTAACGGGTAATACCCGCATGCAGTAATACCTTATTACTACATGCGGGTATTTCCGGTTAGTGTACAATTACCGGTTTTTTGAGGTACACAAAAAATGATTGGACGAAACTAGCTTAGTAAATGAAGGTCCTTATTTCATTTTTGGGGTCAGTGTTGTAATATGATCCCTATAGTAATAGACAATTACGAGTAGTATACCTTGTTTTGGATCTTCAAGTTGCATCATCATATCGTTAACAGTAAAGCGCAGCAGGTTAACATAGTTCAGCTCTGTGTCATAAAGTTCTTTGGCAATAGCTTTTGCAAGTTTCTTCGGTGGTTCGCCATCTGAAATAACTACAAGTTATTTTTGATGACCTTATTATCCGGTTGTTTCTGGACATAACCATTGGGTCCACCATACCCAGTTATGGTTGTTTGTTGGTTTATCATATGGCATAACCTTTTTCAACCGAAAACAATGAACTTGGACTTAGATTAAGATTTTGAGGCTATAAATGACCACATTTTGTCAGAAAATTTAATAAAAGTTCCATGAATGTGCATCTAATCATCGAAGTTAATCATTTGAGTAAAACATGGATATTCCAAATGCAACAGTCTTATCGAACGCCGGTTTTATCAACCGGGGTCACGTTCTAAAGAGGGGTTGGTTATAAGGTCTTAAGGAAAAAAAACAAGACCTTGAATGGATTTGCAAAATACCATATGGTATTTCTTATAAGACCTTATAACCACCTGAAAAAATACTACCATAAAATTCGAACATAAGACCAAAAGACATTTTTAAAATAACAAATTATACCGTACTCTCAAAAAAGACCATAAGGCCTTATAACGGGCCACATCTGAGACCTTATAACTATAATCAGTATTTACTCTATATCAATTCAAACGGTACCAACACTTTCACTTCCCCATGCGTTTTACGGATGCTGTAAGTAAGACAATAAAACGAGGGTTATTCCCAGTAATTTGCGGGGTTTAATTTTTTTCATGGCGTACTTGTCAACTTAGACATTTGCAGAAAAAAGGATGCTCTAGTAATAATTACAAGGTCAAAAATACATTTTTCAGAAAATTTATTTGCAAAAAATATGACCGATAAAATTATTCTTTGAAACACACGTCTTGATCTCTAAAGACCTTGTATTTTCCTGATAAAAAATATAAAAGCTTGAGGAACTAAGATGCAACACACCATAAACCCTGCAATAACGGTCAAAATTTGAAACCTCAAATGGCCACCCAAAATGGATAAATACCTTCAATAAAATTCATTCGTTGTCAAATCGGTCTTATATTTCGAATCATGGCTCGTAAATGGGTTCATAATATGAAATTCATAAAAGATTTTAACATAAAAATAAATGTATTTTTTGGGGTTTGTTTGAGACTACTCAAAACATTTTGAGCCATTCCTTGTACAGGTGATTCACATTTATATAAACAGTCACCTTTAAAGTAAACATCTTAAGAGTGTTTAGAGCGGAAATGTGAAATAAAATGGCAGCGGGCATCATGCGTGGGAAAAGTGCAAGGGTTAAACTCATGGTCACTTTTCATGGCCTAAGTTCACAAAATATTAATTATCAGACCTTACAACCAATGCCCTGAGCGTTTCAGACGCGATATTAAAAAAAATATATCAATAAATACTACAGATACTGTAATAAAGCCTTGGCTAGTTGAAATCGCCGTTCTTGTAGGTTTAAAAAATGACCGGGATTATAAAAATTGGTGTAATAGTAATCTTATTATTCATTTATTGTTATTAACCTACACAAACGGCGATTTCAACTCGTCAAGGCCTTACTATGATTCTCTAATTCAACATTTACGAATATTTGTGACTATGAGTTTAATCCTGTTTAAGTGTATAATTACTGTGTTTACCGGATCTCTCGCGCTTTTCATAAAAGTCCGCGCGGTGTCGAGGCGTTAGATCTGTGCGAGACAATATCTCGGAGATCCCACTAATGGCGTCGGTGACTAATCGATTATTAAACTATTTTTCCGTTCAAAAGCAAAAGAAAAAAACTAATATTACTTGTGGATAGAGACGTACCATCATCGAATGATAAGTGATCGGATAGGGTGTCGGATTCTTCAAAGGATGCGTTTTTACGTCGTTTTCGTGCGTTTAGACAGTTGTCCGGCGTGCGGGGATTGGGCGAATTTAGACCCATGTCGTTCAGGATCGACGACGGGGACCTGAAATTTTTGTTTACGATCTCGTAAAATACAGCTGTGGATGTGAATACTTGACACGTGCCAAAAAGTGTCAAGTTTTTTTTTCTTGTCATTTATCATATATTTTTTATATGTATAAAAAAGGAAAATGTGGTTATTCGATGAAGCCCAAAAAACTGATTTTAACTTTTAAAAAAACCTGACTTGACGCTAAAATCATTTGAAAAAATGGAATGTCCCAAAAAAGTGCATCTTTGTAAAGACATGATTTTTTTAGAATAAAGTGTAAACAGACATGATCTCTTTGAAAATCGACTTGACTTAAAATTATTCCCAAGCGTATTTTACAATAAAATTAAACATTTCTTTACGAAATGCAAAAAAAAATCGTTATAGGGCGGAAAAGCTTGACCAAAAAGCTCACTCTTCATTTTCGTAACTGTTTGGTTTACATACCGTTCTATAGAGCCTAGACTTCTGTTTGGTGTCTTATTATTTGAATCAAAGTTGGGCGGATAATATGAAGATTCGCCGACGCGAGCCTCAATCCGTATAGAATGCCAAAACCAGTCTTCGGTGACCACATGGACGTCTTTGTTCAAGTCTGGGATAAGGGGTGTATTTGTAGCCACCATGATATGGGTTGCTTCACTCTCATCATCTGTCGTTTCCCCGCCACCCTTTTGCGTATATTTGGAAAATTCGCGCCGCGCATCCGAGCAGAACCCCACAAATTGAATTTTACATTCTTGAAAAAAAATATTATTTTTGAAGTTGACTCCCCAAAAGCAAGCCCTGGTTGAGCTGAATCCGATCATGGTATTTAAAAAATTATACGGCCATCAGTTGGCGTAATATGACCCCAAAAAGTTTCAAATTATAAAGTGGTCAAATCGGGTCATATGTACCCCTCAAAAGAAAGCCCTGGTCGAGCTGAATCCGAACATGATCACAACAATAGCAAACAATTGTAAATTGATTCTTTTTGGGTGTCATAAAAACTGAAAAGGGGTCGAATTACATTTCTTTCAAGTTTACTTAAATACCCCTTATTCGACAGGATTTTTCAAGGAGATGCTAAATATGACATCTGAAATTTCATTTGAAATTTGACCTCCTTGTGAAAGGTGTCAATATTACGTTAAAATTTGGGTCTTAAAAAGTTTTTTTTCTCGAGCTCGGGTAAATTACAAGTTCAATAATATGAACAAAAGTATATACCTTCGAATGGCTTTCTTCTGTACAATTGTGTGAATTCTCGACATGATGCGCGAAATGAGGGTAGATGCCGTTTCTCCTCCCAGCATACTTTAACATAATCAGCATGAACAACTGGAATGTCTCGAGCTACAGCTAGTCGAAAACTGGGCCCTTTTGTTTTGTTAGCCACCAAACGCCAACGCTCGGATTTTGAACTGACATCATTTTTAACGCTTGATTCGGTCTTCATTGGGGGATGAACAAAATTATAATTATAATATGTTGCATACACGAACGAACAGTTTGAATTAGTATACAGCTAAAACTAGATAACTTCGAAATTCATAATTATGAATTCAAAACTGCTACAAAAGGCATATACTTTTTCTGACGAAAAATATTAAAAGTCCCAGAATTGACGAAAAATGGAACTAGTACAAATAAATTGCCCCAGCGATCCAACCCGAGTGGATTTTAGACAATTCTTTTTTGCAAATATTTAAGTTTATCGAAATTTGCACCAAATAGATGCAAAAAAGAATTGTCAAAAAACCGAGTTCGCGTTGGAGAAACTTATTTGTTTTAGTTCAATTTTTAGAATTTTCAATATTTTTTGTGACAAAAAATGGGTATTAATTGTTTAGTCCCCTGGCTTTAATTTGAGTACTTTACCACCCATCCAATGTACTAAATCAATAAGTTTTTCTTGTTGGCTTTTACTGGTGGGAGTGTTGAAGGCAATCTGAAGGGACTGGAAGGCCGCCGAATAGAGCGGGTATTTACTCCTTGGCAGCGGTCGGTTTGATTCGATACAATCCAAAAATATCGTTTTACCATAAATTTGGTACCCTTTTCAGAATTTTAAATTTCAATAGCGACCCTTGAATGGTTTTGGTAAAAAATATTTTGAAACGGGGGGTCATTTTAACAGCACTACTGTGAATTTGTACAAATATGTATACATTCAATCAATTCAAAACATTCAAAAACGGGCGCGCAGGAGCTAGGGCAAAACTCGGATAACTACCATTTGGAAAAAAATAGATACTTTTTTCAAAAACTGACTGGACTGAAAAGAGTTGATTTTTTCGCTCTTTTCAAGTTTCGCCCTTTTTAGGTTTCGTCCAAATTAGGTTATAAGTAATAACCACAGCCCCTTCATGGGTCCAAAAAACGCGACTATGGCCATCAACACAAAAACAACATTTTTGTGATAATTTATAGATTCCTTCCTTTTCCTTCCTGCTCAAGTCGATGAAAGAGGTCCCCATCGAAAACGCTCAGGACGAATTTAATTTCGGTTTCACTTCGTTTCGTTTCGGCGTCTAGTAGCGCTTCAATGGAGTGTTTGGACATGATTCGTACATTTTGTTTTCGCGTTTTAAGTACGGCCGCCGCCGCCAAAATCCGCTCATCGTGCTCTAGATCGCTTTCGATAATTATCATCCCAATTTCAACTTCATCTAAAAGCTACCTTTATGAATTTTTGATGATTGATTGATATGTTTTAAACAGTTATGTTTTCCAGACAGTATATCGAATGTACGGTAAGTTTTCCGTTGAACGAAGAAAACATAGCTAACCCAACGTATTTAAGGTCAAAAACTCAGTTGACCTCAAATGAAATAAAAAAAA
>SCLG01000168.1:146948-164959 GCA_004367875.1 Oikopleura albicans | reverse complement strand
TCTCTCTCTCTACATAAATGTCTTTTTAGATCAAATATTTTATTCTAAAACTGCTCCAGGATTGTTTTCCACAAATATTTAAGTTTTATAAATAACTGGAAACGAAAAAAAAAAAAAATACAAATAGGTGAAATTGAGTCGCGCCAGTTTCGTGACATAAGGTTGCGCCAATTACATATCGAGTATAATTTGTCGCTTGGCTACATTTTACTTATTTTTTTATGATCTCATTGAAATTGCCCACATTCATCACTCTTCCCATTCAGATCCAAATTAGGATTAGTGATTGTTTTTTTAACAATTCAAATATTTTTAATACATTATAATTTATAATTTTTTTCAAATAGTGCTGAAACTAGCGAAACAAAAATATGAAATAGTAGTGGTCAGCCATACAATGCATTGAAAGGTACAAATGTACCTTACCAATTGGTAAAAAAATAACCAGAACCTAAAAACTTACTGGAATCAAAACTATGTTTTTGGGTACAGGCCAGTGTCGGAAGCGTTGGGCGTTTGGGAAATTTTCTTCCCAACGCGTTGGGGGCGTTAGGTGTTGGGAACGTTGAGCGTTAGGACAATTTTCTTCCGAACGCGTTGGGGCAATTTTTTCCCAACGCGTTAGTAAAAATTCGACCGATGGCCAACTTTTCCAACACTGGTACAGACGAGTCTGGTTATTCTTTATGCATTTTTATAAAAAAAAACTTTAAACATAACCCATAAGTTATGGGCCATAACTAAACACTTTCACTAAAAAACGTGATGCTTTTGTCGAAATATTTATTCAAACAAAGAATTTAATATAATTCTCTATACAATAAGAATAAGATAATTTTGAATGGCAAATTTTTTACAAAATATGAACGCTTCTATTAACGCTCTTTTCACAAACCTTGTGCTAACAAATGACACTCTCTGATTCGATCTTGGGTCAGGGCTCGACAAGTGGCTCACATAAGCCATGGCTTACCTTGGCTAACCTTAGCTTATGTTGGCTAAGCCAAGCTAAGCCAAAGAAAGGCCAAAATAAACGCCGAATTTGCCGAGCCTTGTTCTGGGCGGAAAAGTAACGTTAACCGAATACATGATGTAAAGGCACATTTCGAATGGAGATAAAATAATAACGTTTAGTTAGCAACTAGGTATTAGCTACTGATCTAGTAGATAACTTCTTATATGAATGAAGGAGTATATGAAGAAAGGAGAATTTGTCGGGAATTGTTCGACAAGTTTGGACAACTTCTTCATTTTTGGTATGCTGAGTTATTCATTGTGTATTTTATACCAATTCAAACCGTGCCGATGTAATATCAATAATGTGGGTAATGGGCTTAGTACAATGACACTTTAAGGACAACCCATATATTTAGCATGATATCTGACATTATCATTAGGACCGATTTTTCACTAAAAAAAGATTACACTCTATTGTTCAAATACATTTGCCAGAACATCCAAGTGTGTTAAATCGGTTTTGCAACGTTTACAAACATTATATATATATATATAAACATTAAATCGATATAGATAATCTTATTTTACATTTAGAAAATAATAAATCATAATACATGTACAGTTTACCTGCGTCCCCCTGAAAAAAAGGACTTTCAGAAATATGAATGAAAGTGTATCGTTCTCCGCTAAAAAGCTCTTTGTAAATTAAATTATTTTTAGAAGACAAATTTTGAGGGAATTTTTTTGTGAATAAAAACTTTTCATTATATAGTGAGAAGCTTTTCGAATGAAAACAATACATACAAAGTCTTGAATTTACGGAAAGGGACGCACGTATTTCAGATTTAAAGGCGTGAAGAAATAAAATTGTATGTAAAACTACATGCTCTTACTGAAGGAAGAATTGAAGATATACAACGTAGAAAATAGGTACAAACGTACTACATAACAAAACTACTAGTAGAACTAAAAGGGCGAGTTTTTATCAACAGTCCGTCCATTAGAAATAAACTTTTATTTGATTTCAATTTAGACTCTTCTTAGTGTAGGAATAAGGCAAAATTATGATATTTTTTATAGTTCTAACGAAAAAGACTATTACGGTCCTTACTTTCAATATGGACGTTTTTGATTCTGGAAAATAGCGTCCGTAATACGGACTCCGTATATCGAGGTGAATTGTCCGAAAATGTCCATTTTTACTGTTTTAGGGATTTTTTCACAAAAAGTCCGTATTGCGACTAAGGACTGTATTATGGGGCCATAGTAATAGTCAGACCCATAGTAATAGTCAGACCCGTCTGTGACCCGGCTGTTTGACCCGGCCCGTTTTTCGTGCTCGGGTCAGACCCGGCTTGACCCGCGGAAAAAAGGAAGGGTAGGGTAAGAAAAAAAATAAAATTTGCCGATCTCTGATATCGAATGTCTAATTGAAATTTTAATAATCGTTGATAAAAACTCGTCTATGGTAACAAAATACAAAAAACACTGCTAGGATTAATGTTCACTTTTAACCTTCAAACACATATGACGGAGGTTTCTCCGTCCGGGCATAAAAAATACATGTTTTTTGGTGTTTCATTCTATTAAATGTAACGGCAGTGAAAACTGACATAGATAAATCGATTACAAAGTCGGAAAACAGATAAAAATAAAAAAATGTTTCCGTAAAGATTATTAATTAGTCATTTATTGGAGCTAGGAAACCTCAAAATAGAGGTTATTTGCAATTATTAGTTTTCAAGCACACTTTTTTTCTGTCATATTTTTCCAAAATTTTTAAGTAGTTAACGGCCCACTAGCCTGTGAAAAATGAACCCCGTACGTCATCCGGTTAANGAAGGGTAGGGTAAGAAAAAAAATAAAATTTGCCGATCTCTGATATCGAATGTCTAATTGAAATTTTAATAATAGTTGATAAAAACTCGTCTATGGTAACAAAATACAAAAAACACTGCTAGGATTAATGTTCACTTTTAAACAATTTGAAAATTGCGTTTGAAGTCTATACCACATCTGGAAGGAAAGAAAAGTAACTGTCGTAAGACGGGACCTTATGGGCAACTAAATTAGGCGAAATGCAACTAGTAGCAGTTGTCGAAAGGTGCTTATCAGACAATTCCAGGAACGATTGGAGAAATTTTCATTTTTGGAACAAGATTAATGGTATAATTGGCAAGCTATTTTTTCGTGAATGGACGATGCAGGCCCGTCAACGGTGGGCACTCTACCGATGAAAAATATTTAAGAAAAAAATACAGGGGCTTATACAAAGGTCGGCAGTGCGACTCGGTACATGATTTTTACACTTGTTGGCTTCAATACCGTATGTTAGGTAACGATACATTTTTATTGTACCTTATAGTTATTGAAAAGTTTTCGTTTATAATCCTTCCCTGTATTTTAGTCCTTTACAAACTGAAGTCACTGAATTAGGGAAAATACAAATAGTGTATAAAATTGCATAAAAAGTAAATACGGGTCGGATTCAGTACAATATATCACATTTAGATCACAAGTAATTTAAACTCGTAGGGAAATTTTTATGGCTTGGCAGGATGATAAATAAAGTAAATTCCGATTTTAACTTTGAAAAAATAAAGGAAATACAATTAATTATTCAGCTTTTAGACACACCAATTTTTTTTCAAATCCCTACGAGCTCAAAATCATTGAAGTCTATTAGAGAAGAAAATATAAACAAAATGAAGTAAATTCTTTTAACATTTTTTTTTTTTTGACAAAAAAAATGTGTTTAACGCACAGCTTTATTTTACAGAAATTGTTTGTGTGTCAATTTATCCTCTTTATCGAGAATAATTATAAAATATATCTTTTTTGGATATCTCGGCTTGTATGTATATTGGTTTGGTGAATTTGAGCAAGAAAATTGAAGATCAGCTGGGTTGTTTAATCATTGAATTTAGAGAGCAAATGACGCTCGACGGAAGGGAAGCACGAGATGCCAAATTATCATCATCGAACAGATGCGACTTGGACTTGTGCATTACGGGTTCAAAACCCATATCATCACGATTATTTTGTGTTTTAAACGGAACCACTTCTGAAAATACAAAATTTTATTTTACCGATATTTATGAAAATCGGCCGGGTTTGCGGGAAAAAATTGCATGCGCTTCGGGAGTTAAAAAATCTACACTATATTTTTAAGGAATATATTTCAAAGGGACGAGAAATACATAAAGAAATTGGCGTAATCTCAAACAACACAAAAGTATGGTTTAGCTTACCTTCTGGCTTTAACACCTTCCACGATGAAATGGTAAATATTAGGCAAATTGCCATGAAAATGAGTTGCCACATTAGAACACAGTCGGCTCGATGGAGCATAAAGCCAACCCACAGTGGTGCTAGAATTTGCGCCAAAACTTCACCAGTTGTTCGAATAGACTGAATATTAAGAGATAAAGGTGTAACTTTGTCAGTTATATCAGTGAACATTGATAAATTACAAAATTAGAGTTATGACTAACCTGTACAACGGACTGATGCTCTTCACTGGCAGCTTTTGACAAAATCGCGGCGGCCGAAGTGACAACATAGGGCAAAAACCAACAAAATATTAACATTCCAAGGCCAAATAGGGGATAGATCCACGCAGCGCGAAACGTAGCAATTGGAAATATAATCAAAATCATTACCTAAAATTATGGTAAATATCAAAATTGTTGTAACCCTAAAAAATATGAGAATGACATGTGCCATCATGGCACTGTCATGACAATATTTTTATATTCATATCATGGAAAGTTGTTTTGTATCCCATTTAAATGAAAATAACAGGCAAGTCTAGTAGCTGTCATAGACCTTATAAGTTATAACCAACCCAATATAAGAAACAAAACCACCTTCCCCAATTTTAAAATTTTATTAAAAATAAAAAGAGAAGTAAACATACCAAAACCCCGGTACAAAAGGAGCATCCCATCAGTAATGTTTGTCGATCATCCAGCTTTTTCGACACAAATTGCATACTAAATAACGTTTTATCCACAGACCCCTGACTATAGTTCTTATATTTTGAAAAAATAAATGTAACAAACTATAACGAGTTTTTTTTAGTAGGTCCAAAAAATCCTCTGAACCTTCCATGAGTGTTTGAGAATACCATACACTCCACAGACATGTATGAGCTCAAAATACTCCTTAACTGTTGTGCGCCACCCAGAAATAGAATGCGTCATGCGCCACGGTGGCCAGATATGGCCACCACTTATTCCACCATTACAACAAAACTATTTGGTCGATTTCCCCGGATAATAAAAAATATGAGAGCCTAATTCATCTCCTCCAAAATAAATAAATAAAAAAATAATTCTAACATTAAAATAAGTGTTTTTATTCTATTTCAAAAAAGTTGGTTTAACGTTACAAGATAGGGGATTTTCCGGTCAAATTAAGAACAAGGCATAAACTTATTGAACATTTACTATGTGCATGCTATTAACGGCGCAGGGGGTAAATNAGCGCTGTCGTCCCCACTGAAACATACATAAATGCATTTTGTTTTTCGGTCCAGCCAAAATAACGATCTGTAAAGGGCGTGATTAATGTTTCCATGCCGGACTGGAGAATATAGGTGGAAAACGTGGAACAAGCGGCGACAACGATTGGCTCATGTAAAAGTCCAGTGGGGCGGACGATGCGAAAACGTTTTTTACAAAATGAGCCGGTGCCCTTCTTCTCCCGGACAGAGTTGTTGCGACTGGTGAGGGCATTCGTTTCCAACTCATTATTATTGTTCTCGTCCTCCGTCTCTGGTGGAGGATCATTATAAAAGAAGATGACCAAGATCCAAATTACCGCCCAGGCACTAGCTTAAATAAAAATAAATAAACATGTAGAGCGGGTGACTTAAAGGTAATGAGTAATATATACATTCAATCATGCATTTATCCATCCAAAAAAACGTAAAAAGACATTATTTTAAAGATTTTTTCCCAAAAAGCATGATACTCAAAAAAAAACTGACTTGACCTTATACCGCCACAAATGACTGACCTTTTAGCCAACCCCCCTGTATCACTGTACCTTACAAACCTCCAAAAAATACACTTCTAATGTCAGCATTTACTCTTTAGAGGTTTTTGAGATCCCGTGAAAAAGTTGATATATATTTATATACTGACGGGTTTTTTTTTTCATCAACGCAGCAATACTTTTGGAACTCCTCCTAGACGAAACATGTTATGAATTTACTATAGTACAATCCTTCACCATTTATCGGACGCTCATTTATCGGACGCTTTTTTGTCCAAAATGGTGTCATTCTAATAAAAAATGACCTCTTTTGTGACGATGCTCATTTATCGGACGCTAATTTCGAGAACCGAAAACGTCCGATAAATGGTTAAGGACTGTACTATATTTATATACTATAGTACTATATACTATACTATATTATTATACTTAAGTCTTTTTTAAGTTCAAAAAATGAACACATGCGTTATTAGTCACATTAAAATCAATAATACGAAATTTACTTAACAGTCTATGTATTTGTTTAATTTGACTAAAAACGCATAGTTTTAGCTTTTTCAAAAAATTGTGCTCAACTTTTTCGCAGTAGATTAAAAGCGATTTGTTTCTGAGATAAGAATATCAATTTTTCATTTGAGTCGCTGGTTATAAGGTTTTTTGCCGCTTAGGCCTTTAGTTATTTCACCCGGGATATCCAAACATAATAAAATTACCTAAAAAGAGTCCAACGGCCGAGTATTTAGTGACATCCAGCGTAAAATTTTCGGTAACTTTCCAGGTAAAAGCCAGCTTTTCCATGAATAGAATACAGAAAGGTCCGGTCACGACTCCGAGCTGTCGCATCATTAAAACAACTGCAAACGACCTCGTCTTGTTTTTGGTATTGTAAGTGCGTCCGATCTGTCCCATTAGTGCGCCTAATAAAAATACGACTTATAAAATATATAAAATAAATATTATACAGTGAAAGCTGTATAACAGTACGCCGCGAGCACCACACAAATTAAGGTTTCATTTGAAGCAGTACCGCCGATACTATATCGGGAAAAACGCGTGATATTATTTTGTGGGTATTTTAGTTACAGGGGGTCTGGTTATAAGGTCAAGCCCGAAAAAATGACTTGACCTTATAACCATTTAAATTTTTTTTTACATACAATTTTGCTCCATAAAAAATATGGCAGCGGTGGGGGGAGGTCTTCACCCAAAAAAAGTGAAAAAAGACATGATTTATCTTAAAAAATTGACTTGATCTAAAGTGCAAAAAGATGACTTGCCCTTATATGCTATAAGTTATAGCGGCCACCTTTTGTGCCCTTATAACAAGACCCCTTGTATAAATAAAAAAAAATGCAATTTGAAGTTATTTGTGTTTATTGGTCATATAATTCGCTTTTTACAAACCACAAATAATTTCGATGTCGAAAATATTTTCAAGCTATAATTGTCTCTTAGACTCACAATTCTACTATTTAAGCAAAAAAAAAACTAGGGGTAACTCCTACATTTGCCTCTGGCGTTATTACGTCATACGAGTCTTGCATTTCTTAGTTATTTTAGGTTGTATTTTGAACGGCCAGAAATTTTTAATGGGAAAATGCCCCTAAAGCAGATACAAATTGGTATACTAGAGCATGTCGCCATAGCAAAACTGATACAGGGGGTGGTTAGAATGTCTTGGGCAAAAACAATACTATAAGACCCTTTTGAACTTGAACGGTTTTTAGGTATTGTTTTTACCCAAGACCTTCTAACCACCCCCTGTATCAGGAGGATAGGATTTTAGACCTTTTTATAAATGAATTTACTTATTTGGTAACCTCTTTAAAATTAAACATATGTTATATATAACTTGTCGAACTTGTTCATTCAAAATGTAACCTTCTATCTATCTATCTATCTATCTATCTATCACGCCTGCACCTATTTTAAATTTTCAAACCTTCTAAGCCCCAACCAATGCCTGATATAAGCCGGGCCACAACGACATAGTTCTTTTCCTTTTTGAGGAAATAAATACAATTGCCGCCAATGGAAAAGAGCATTCCGACGCGTAGAATCCACTTGGCACTGCGCAAATGATCGGTGATAAATGCGTAAATCGGCGCGGAAATCATCGCGCCAAACGAAAGCGCCGAAATAACGAGTCCAATGTACTTCGATTCGGCATTGATTGATTTGAGGTAGTGATGGACAGTTGGCAAAACGATGCTACACAAAGGGTACGAACGATATATTACAGAGGTGTGTGGTTATAAGTTATAAGGTCAAACACAAAAAAGACTTGACCTTATAACCATTTTTGAAAATTTGAAAGACATATCAAAATGGTTATAAGGGCAGGTCATGTAGGACTTTATAGAAACAAGGTGAAAAAAGACCTGATTTCTATAGAAAAAAAATGACTTGACCTTATACCACCCCCGCTTATATAGGTCTTTGCGCCCATTCTGACCTCCTATTTCGAGAAATTTCACTTGCACCAATTTCATCATCCACACATTCGAACCAAAAATTAAAACAATTTTGCACAAATATTTTGTGTTAAAATTATGTTAATTGCTGGTTCCAAATTGTTAACCCGAAAAGGGACGATTTATATTCTCAAAATTAGCGTCCCTGAATCCTCCTAAAGTGACAAATGTTGGAGACATATTGAGCAAAAAAAAAAAATCGGCGTAATTGGGATTTTTTAAATTGCATAATTCTTTCTGATTGAGAGCGCTCATATTGACAGTAAGGACTGTAAATCCTTTCGTACCCTGACTATAATCGATGCCCGACAGAAAAAACCAAAGGCCACATGACATTAAAAACAGTCGTCGCTTTTTCACCTGATCATTTTTGTCGTCCATCGTTTACTCGTTTCTTTTTTTTTACGTTGAAAACGCCTTTTTTAATTTGATGTCCGATTTTATTTTATTTTTCTCTAGACATATTTAGCAGTTGCTCCTCAATTTCTGCTAGTTTCTTCGTTTCTTCTATTTTCGACAAGACAAATAACAAATTCGCTTTTCCCGAAAGTGCTGACTTTTCACAAAAACAGTCTATAATACAATGTTTTGTTTTAGTTTTTTTAGTTTTCATACAAATTCTAAAATTGAGAAATTCGTGATACAAATAGGCAAGTCAAATGACACATTGAGCAGCTCAATATATCATATTGAGCTACACGGTTTTGGGGGTCACGATTAACATTCTTTGAAATATATAAAACAGATATATGTAATATTCATGGTGAAAGTAAAGTTCAAGTTTGATCGACAAAATATGGCCGTTTTTGGTAACTTTCAAATTCAACAAACTTGAACTTTATTTTAAATAGCTTAACAATAAACTTTAGCAAACTCATTTGCATTTTACTCAAAACTTGATGATGTTTACCGCATTTTAGTCCGAAACGTCAGAGTTATATTTTTAGATTTTATTAAAGTTTATCATATAAACGGTTTAAAATAAACTTCAACTTTGTTCAACTTGCAGCATATGAAATAATTCTACTCGGCGTTTTACATGAATTTCCGCCGTCTTTTCTTTCGCATTTTCTAGATAGCCATACTCGAGATTTTTTTCGCACGTCAAAATTCGAATATCGCTATCTAGAAAATGCGGGAGAAAAGATGACGGAAATTCATGTGAAACAACGAGTAGAAGAACACCTCCGTATAATATACAGCATACCTAGTGGGTATTACCTACCGACCATATAAGGCAGATATGCTGTAAATTAAGTTGTCACTTAGTTTCGTGTTTTTTTATATTGCAGACTTCGTTGGAGACTACATATATGTAGTAACATATGATCTCTTGCATCATAAATTATGATTCATAATTGTAATGAATTTCGTACGTCTGATTTTTTCGCATACAACTCTATTTGTGAAATCGCCAATTTATAACATTTTTGCTAAAAAACGCTAAAATGGCTAAAACTTTTCCTTTTTTTATCCAAATCAGTTTCCCACCATTGAAAACAAAAAAAAAACGAATAATAAAACATGAAAAGGTTAACGGAAAGGTGTCCAAAGATATGATAATTAAATTAAATACTAATATGAGGTTCAGCATTATCTGAAATAAACTCACGATGACACTGATAGCGTTATTTTTCTTTCCTCTTAGGCTTATTTCCTCAAAATCGCGTTTGTCAAAAGAATATTTGGAAGAAGAGTCAAAACGGACACTGATCGTAAAAGTGATCGTAATTGCAATTTTGAGGTTGCATATTTGGCACGGAAAATATACTACTTTGTTTTGCTGATTTTGCATAAAATTTTACTACAAGTAGGTGATACATGTAAACTTGACTTAAAGAAATATTATTGTAGCGAGGGTAGTTATAACAGGCGCACGGGAAGTGAATATAAAGTCAGAAACACTATTGTACAAAAATCCTAGAACGAAGGACCTTAAAGACAATTTAAACTTTAAGGTCCTTCGTTCTACGAATTTTGTCCAATAGGTTTTCTGACTTTATATTCATAATACGGATTATTTTAGTATAAAACTTCTTAATACAGTAGATGTACACACAACGCGTCGGTTTTTAGTAAGTGGTAGTGTCGCGTTGTGTGTACATCTACTGTACTTTGTGCCCTTCACAATTTTTCCAAATTTTTCTCTAACCGCCATATTTTCATTTTTGATGAAAAAATGGTTGCAATAAACCAGGTGTATATTGCCTTCTTTCTTGTTTATTATGACTTTATTGAATACAAATAGGAGGTCAAAAAAGAGCTCTACATTCAACATTTTTTTACAATGGGTGTTGATTTCGAAATTGTAGCTCAAAAATGTCTTATTCTTATAAAGATAATTTGTTGGCATAAGTCCAGCGTTTTCCGATTTGTATCATTAAATTAATAATTTTAATTTATAAATGATCAATCGATTCTGGTTACTGAAATGTAACCCTAATAATCGTGTACCACTGTAGTATTTTCAGTCTCTATAAGTTTTGATAACGCTTTTTACAAAAAATATTTTAGTAGCAATTAGTTCTTTTTTTAATACTATGTTCATAACTACTTAAACGGGGTGACTATAAGGTCATGGTCGACACAAAAAACTCTTAGCACGTCATAATGAAGACATGTTTTGAGGGGCTTTTTTAAAACCTAATTTATAGCTTTTCAATTAGGAAATTCTTGACTTATTTTGTTGCACAATTAGAACGGAAATAACGCAAAAAAGCTTTTATGCTTACTTCAATTTGTTCAAAGAACGTTAGTAGTATACTGTATACAGAAGGTAGGCCAATTCCGGAACACCCCATTCCGGAAAAAAGTCCAATTCCGGAACGCTTTTTTATTTCAAAAAAGATTTGAAGTCTCATTCCGGAACGGTTTTTAGGTTAAAAGTCCAATTCTGGAACAAAAGGGGACTTTGGCTCAAAATCGCAAAGCGTTCCGGAATTAGCCTACCTTCTGTAATAGATTTACAAAGAAAACTATGAAAATCAATCATGTTTTTACTAAATTTCCATTCGTATCATGATCACAGTCCTTACTACTATTAGGAGTTTTGCTTATCGAAAATAGGGGTCTAATTGGCGAGTTAATAATGGCCTACTAGTAATTGGTTAATTTCAAAAAAGTGGTCATTTTTGAACGTTTGGAAACATTTTTTTCGAAAAAGCGGCTTTAATGGGTTAAAACAGCTGTAACGGGATTGATAACATATGTTTTTTAATGTATATGAACTTAATATTAAGGAGAGGAGTTCATGAAAGCGGGATTTTTTTATTATAAGTTTACTAGATTGTTTTTCCACTTGTTCTTTACAGAATTGAAAGAAATGAAATCAAAGATTGAGTCGAAACAATTCAGTCAACTATAACAAAAAATCCCGGTTTCATGAAGTCCTTTCGTTATAAACTAGTAACATTACATATTAATATTGTAATAATCACTATACTGAAGACAATTCGTGAAAACAACGATTTTCTTTATTAATATTTTCAATGGAATTTTTGTAAAATAACACACTCTCAAAATCTCTAGGCCCGATCGTCGGTCAAAAAATCGCCGATAAAAAAGTAAATTTTTCATCAATAAAAACCACAACAAAAAGTCAAGATCGTGCCAAATAGGTATTTTATTTTGTCATAATAATTTCTTTTTATTAATAATTAAAGATCGCTAAGTTTGCTCAAAATCTGTAAATTGAGTTTACTCAACAGATTCTATTTGTTTGGACTCTGATCATAGCCCATAAAAAATAGTGGCCATTTGATATGAATATATTTGTGGTAGCTTTGGCCCGAGTTGTTGATTCAAGCAGTATAATTTACGTATTTTTTTCTCTCGTGAAAAAAAAAACTTACATAATCATTTTTGCGGAATTTATTAATTCCCGTATTTTTCTCTGGGTTCGGGTTACTTTTGGAGAACGGCGCGCTCATTCGCTGAACCGAATCGACATTATTTACATGAGCCAATCAGAATTGGGAACATTTTTTCCAGACGAGTTTCCTAAGTGGAACAATCATATGAGAGTTTTTTTTAGAGTAACTATATTTATCGCATTGTAACTTAATGCATTGCGCAATGGCCGAACAGCATGCGATGTAAATAATGAGAGCATTACCATAGATTTTCTTAGTTGAACTCAAATTTGATCAAAATCAGGGGTCAGCAAAAATCGTAGAAAAGTGGACCCAAAGTTTGGGTCCCAAACCACACCTCATGGACCCCAACTGGACTAAAATTGAACCCGGGCAAAAAAAAGTGGAGCCTACCCTAAAAAATATCGGGTCAGGGTAAAAAAGTGCCGACCTCTGCTCAAAATTCCTCCGAATTATACCACTTTTCCCACGCGTTGTACAATTTGTATAAAAATTTTATATACACCGCCTGTCTACGGAAGTTAACGCCCTTAAACTTAACAAAATGCCCGGAACTTAACACCTTTTTTAACCCCAAGTTCCGGGGACACTCGAATTTTCGACAAAATTTTTCGGACGTTTGATCCACAGGTTTTATAATCTCGATTTTTTCTCAATTGACAAATTCCCGGAACTTAAGGGTGGTCTGCTCGATTTGTTTACAACTCAACATCATTTTATTTATTACACCGCATTGAATATATATAGTTTTCTTCAGATTATCGGTAAAGGTTTAGTGAATGAGTTCAAGTGCAAAANAAAAATGAAATTGATCCAACACGCCGTTCAAACGAAATAAACCGAATGAGAAACCGGAAGTGCCAAGTTCAGGCTCGAGTTCAAGGTCACTGTCAATAGTTATGGTGCGTGAAAAGATGGGAAATGATTCCCGAAAGTTGGAAAAATGTGTACATGGCATTTTCAAATTGATGGAATGTATGCCTTGTCCACAATAACGTTTTTTTTTCATGCATGTTTGTAAACAAATCGAGCAGACCACCCTTAACACCTTTTTTTCCCCAGCGCTTTGTTAAGTTCCGTAGACAGGTGGTTAACCGCGCAGTTATCGTGAATGCAAATTCCGTCAAAAAAACAACATAACGGCGCAGGGCGTAGGCGTTTTCGCTCGAATAAAATATAATAAAAATATTTATTGTTTTAACTTAAAGTAAGACCTTAACATGTGAGGTAACTAATGGTACCTTAAAGTTTTTAGAAAATTGTCGCTAATTTGTCAAAAATAACGCGATTGATCCATTATAGGGCGTAAAGTTTTCGTTATGGTTGACAACTAGGTTCGTGTAATGTAAACTCTCGAAGACACTGTGAGCCAGAGTCTCTGGCGCATGCCTAACCCACATAAAAATTTCGCACGTCCCTGCAAGTTATAATAACCGCATTCCATCACGCATTGGTTTAGTGGTTTAGTTAACCTAGACTTTAATTGATTTCGAAAATCAATTCGAATTTAACCACTGGAATAAAGCGGTTGAAGAAGTAAGACTTTCTATCTAAGAATCCGTCTGAGCATGACATGTCATGCAGTCTAATGACTTAATATTATAGCGGCAATGTTTAATAAAGTTTCAAATGGAAGTAATGTAGACAACTCGTCCTTGAAATCCGCGTGATGGAATAGACAAACTAAAGAAATTCGTAGATTTTTACGTTACTATATTGTGATTAACACTATTAGTCCCATGACTTTTTTGTTGATTTTGTTTCATAAATTTTGTCTTTTTATTAATTCATTATTATACAGTCGGTACGTTAAAATCGTTATACCTTATAAGGTCCGAGATTATAAGTTATAAGGTCCGTTGTAAAGTGATAAATCTTTTACACCAAAATCTCTTGGCCAAATTCGAATTGATCCGCTAAATCTTTGCTAAAATCATGAGATATGAAAGAAACTTATGTTGAGTTTTTTTCGGAGGCGACGAAAATGTATTTTCAGAGAATCTTATTAGAAAGTTTTTAGTATCGGTCTGCGATTCTTTGTTCCTGTATTCATTTACTCTTTCATTGAAATTATTTGTTTTATTTTTGAAAAAGATTTCTTATCGTAATTCTTGATTGCTTGATATGATCCGCGCCCATTTACGAATCTTAATGAAGAAACAGAAAAATGACAATGTCCAGTCCAAATTAAGCAAATATGCCCGGTAATAATACAAAAATGTAATTATAACCGGAATATTATCTTTTATTTTTCGTTATAATATGTCCACACTTTTACGTTTCCAGAGAAAACCAATGTTATGATATTTCGGAGCTTTTGTATTGAAAAATTACAAGTGACAGTAATGACATTTTGAACTCAGACATTTAGATTTTAGTTTAACTAATAGCATCCTTCATGAACATCTTCATCCAATTTCTCNGCAGTTCGACACAATAGACTAGTAATTTTAAATCCTACATACCCAGATGTAACAATGGTCAATGGAATATACACGAGTGTACTATTTTCTTGTATTTCTTTAGGCTTTTTTTAAGGTTCGATTTCCATGTATTTAATTGTTGCTTACGTTATTAATCTTTGAAAATAGCTTGATTTAGAGGGCAATTAGAGGCATCTCGCATTGGTAGTTTTTTGCCGAATTTCTGGTAAATAAGTTTTTTGCTAAAAACTTTTGTTTTTTGCGAAAAACTTTTTCTCCCAGATGCCGTGGTGTATTATGTTTGTAACATGTATTTTATGTGTTTATGAGTTGAAAGTTTCAATGCGAGATACCAAGAAATCAAAAATATAAATGAAACGATCGACTTCTAAAACTTTGATCGGGATATTTTAATGATCAACTATTTCAACCGTGATTTGACCGCCAAATAATCATTTTCTTTAATCCTAAACCATCCACAATAACCAAAGCTAATACAAATGAAAGAAAATCCTGAAAGAACCCCTTCTTTTGCAAATATCCACCAGTGCTATCTCTGATTTTGCACCTCTGTGCCATTTTCCCAGAGGAGTTAAAGTTTAAATGTTTCCGACACGTATCTGTAAGTTGTTTCGCAAATTGCATTCTCGAGTGTATACTCTGACGACAACCAGANTCTTTGAAAATAGCTTGATTTAGAGGGCACCGAGGCATCTCGCATTGGAAGTTTTTTTTGCCGAATTTCTGGTATAAATAAGTTTTTTGCTAAAAACTTTTTTTTTTGCGAAAAACTTTTTCTGCCAGATGCCGTGGTGTATTTTGTTTGTAACATGTAAAAATATAAATGAAACGATCGACTTCTAAAACTTTGATCGGGATATTTTAATGATCAGCTATTTCAACCGTCATAGGAATTAATTTTACCGCCAAATAATCATGTTATTTAATCCTAAACCACCCACAATAACCAAAGCTAATAAAAATGAAATCCTGAAATAACCCCTTCTTTTGCAAATATCCACCAGTGCTATCTCTGATTTTGCACCTATGTGCCATTTTCCCAGAGGAGTTAAAGTTTAAATGTTTCCGACACGTATCTGTAAGTTGTTTCGCAAATTGCATTCTCGAGTGTATACTCTGACGACAACCAGAATATATGAAATTATTTCGTAGTCACCCAATGTCAGCACAATCGCTTCTTATTTGTGGAAATTATTTTAGGCCTGGTTTATATAGGGCATTATTTTGTTGCATTGATTATGAAGTCGCTTGTTCATTTAACTATGAGATTACTTAAATAATTCATACAATTCCTACTCTGTCAGAGTGATATGTGAAGCAAGTGACTCGCAACTCGCATCTGACTTGAACAAAGTTAAGACATTAACTTTATTTGATTTGGTTAACTCTCGAGCCCAATTTTTATTTCACGTTACACGCTTGATATTGTACTCAGTTGTGAAATCTGTTTTCAGGTAATTCCTGTCCATTTTGACCGAACTAAGAAATACGCATAAATGAGATACATAGGCTAACGACTAGGAAAAAACTTATTAGTTTTGTAAATCGCAAAAGTTTATATATTTTTCAGAATCCTCTGAGTTCACTCAAAGTTTCATTATTAATGAAAACTTAAAGTTACACGACCTATCTGCTTAAAGTAAGAGTTCCACTTAAAGTAACATTTTTGTTCCATTTTTGCGTTTAGGTAGGCGGAACTGTTACTTAACTTAAGCAGGTAACGCGTAGGCGGAAAACTGACCGTTACTTTTAGCGGATAGATGGTGTACATGAGATAACTGTCTCTATCTTGTGCAGCATAATTTATGCTGAATGATGTACACTTTTTACCTCAATAAATTTTAATACAAAACACATTGATAAAAGCAAGGCGCTTATGTGCATTTATTTTCATTTTGCGGTGCCCAGATATAATAAATTAAATACGCAACAGATTTGGTTTGGGTTTCTCTACAAGCAATAACGCAAAGTAAAATCTGTAATACGTGCTCTGCAGCCGAGGAAGAAAGTTGTGTGTTTGAGCTCTTATTTGAGGCTCGAGTTTCTTCTGCATTTTTTTTAATCAGAAAGAGATTTGACGGCAATCAATTGGCTCAATTTGATTGCAATAACCGACTGGAATGCATTGAATGAGAATGGAGATCAAGTCCGTCGTGCGCAGTGGGATATGTGTGTGGTTTTGGGAAATTTCAGCTTGTCAGCGAAAACGGCAAAGATATTGAATTTATTGTATCTTGCTTTGTAGGCCAATTGATATGTTTTTTATATTGTTTGCCAAACCGGAATTTTCTCGTGCTACCAAAATAATATTCGATTTTTGCCTAAACGTCAAATTCTTTCCAAAAGAGTTTCCCTTATTAAATGAATGTGTTGTATGTTATTGGTTCGTTATATTTTGTTGCCGATTTGTAGCTCTTATTTGTGTTTGTAGCTATTGTCATTCTGTCAGGATTTTACAATAAAATGTAATACACAAATGTGAAATCCCGCTCTTGTGTGTATGTCAATGGAATTTCGTTTTTCTTGATGTGATTTCGGGCACTTGAGTCTTTTTTGCTTGAGGTCCTTTTCAGGGTTTGAAATCATTTAATGATCTAATAGTCTGATTAGAGAAAATAAATAAAAAAACGTAAGCAGTGAATTGCCATATTGTTTTATTTTTAGCGCATTTATAACTAAGTCGTGCTCGGAGAAGCGGTTCTTACGGACTGTTACGTAATACGGTTTTTTTGTTTAAAACGGCTCTTAAATTAATGGGCCAATAATACAGGTGCCCGTGGGTTTCGGTAGCACGGAACCTAACTAGCACGACGCTCAATCTCTCGTTTTTTCAGAAAATAAAAAAAAGGTAATTTTGGGTGCTATCGAGACAACTGAGATGGGAACAGAGGTACTAAGATCACTGGAAAAATTAGCGGAAAAAAACTGGATTTTTTTAAAGACCAAATTATATTGATTTCACATTCTCGAAAAAATCTCGAACCCTGGTCCTATCATTTTGCATTATGATTTGTTGATAAATATACAAAAATGTTTGTTTAAATGTTGCTTTGCTGTTCGGCATAGAGGTCTTCAAGCCAAAACGAACGCTGTTTGCTGTCGGCATTAATGTCTGCGCTTAACGTCCATACCGTACCGTCCCATTTGGGAATCCTTAACTCCTCGCCGGCCACATGGTGTAAGGAGTTAGTCGAGACGCCGTCCGAGGATGAAAAACACTGGCGACACACTGATTGATTAGCGCCATGGCGTGAAAATAAATA
>SCLG01000168.1:110753-123243 GCA_004367875.1 Oikopleura albicans | reverse complement strand
ACAACCACCACCACAACAACAACTACAACAAGCACAACTACTACAACAACAACCACAACACCCACAACTACTACAAGCACAACAACAAGTACAACCACTACATCTACCACAACAACAACAAGTACGACCACTACAACAACCAGTACAACAACTACTACTTCTACTACAACCACAACTACTACTTCAACGACCGAACCAGGTCGTTTCGAACGTCTAGATTTGTCATTCGGCATTCAGCTGAAAACATCGGTTGACCAAGCCCGTGCTGAATTCGCCCAATTCATGATGAACGAAAGTGGCCTCGATATCCGTGGAATTAATATCAATATTGATCCAATTCGCCGCCGCCGCCGATCTGTTGATGCCACGCATAAATTAACCGCTACGATCGTTCACTTGGTGGCGCCAGATGTAGTCGCCATTTCTCCCGACGCAGTTGCCGAACCAATTGTCCAAGTCACGCTTGAGTCGTTCGATATTGACTTTGAAGATTTCGATATGAGCATCAACACTCGCCCGCAAGAATTGACAGTGTTACCCACAACAACGACCACAACAACAACTACAACAACCACTACAACAACTACGACGACAGTTGAGACCGAACCCGAGGAAGATTTTAATTCGTTTGTATCTGCCATTACTAGCTAGGGTTGCCAAACCGAATGTTGTTTTACTTGGGTATAATCCGATTTTTTATTATCACCTACATTCTCGTTTTTAATCTCGTTGCGCTCCCGATAATGTCATTAAGCACTGCTCAAAAGGTTCAAGCCGTCTCTAATTATTCCCGTAAGTCGTTAAAACCAAAATTATCGGTTGGTTTTCATATATTAATTGAAATTATTAGACACGGTCAATTTGGCGTTTAACAAGACATATAAAAGTGTCAAATCCGGTAACCGGATGTCAATTTCTGGTTATTCGGAAATCTTAACAAAAAATAAACGTGTTAGGCATACCAGCGGAACATAAAAATTTCAAGATGCAGTTCTAATTTTTCTTAGACAACCCTATTACTAGCTCACTTGGCTCGATTTTCGGTGCCAGTATGCCAAATGCGAATAGACCCGTTGTTAGTGGTGCCCAAGCATCCGTCTCATCGGAAACAACTGGTGGCCTCCGCGACTTCTTGAACTCGGGCACAAGTGTCACGGATACTCTCGGAAATCGACCAGGTTCAAATAATGCCGTGGTTGGTGAGCTCAGAAACGGACCTAATACTTTCCCGACTTATACTGGACGAGCTGGTCGAAGTTGCCTTAAGTGCGACGCAATGAGATACTCGGACTGTGCCTCAGCGCCATTTGAAGTATGCGAGCTTGGAGACCTTGACACTTGCTTTATCGAAATTCGTAAAACAAATGGTGGAATAGACCAAATCAATAGTGGATGCAAGCTAGGGTGACTTATCTGATGTTTTGTGGATTTTTTTTCAAAAAACTTCTTAGTATTCAGCGATGCCCAAGTCCCGAGTCAGCGAGGACGTGTCCAATTATTCCAATAAATAATCTTGATTCCAGGCAACAATGCCATTACTAACAATTGCCAAAAAATACACCGGGTGCGTAGTTAACGGGCAGGTTTTGACTCAAAAAATTTGGTTTCCGTTTAACGGTTAATAACTGATAATTTTTTTGCGAGACATTTTTTCTTAGTTATGGAATATTCCCTAAACGAAATAAAAAAAATTAACGAGCAGCCCTATTTTAAGTGAACGGACAGGTCTGATTTTTCCGCGATATCGCCAACGCAAGTAACAGTTAACCGGGAAGTGTTCAAAATTATTTTCCTGCCCGGTTACTGCGTGCCCTGTGTATGTCTAATTAGTAATTTACTAAAACCATGGTTTTTGATTTTCTCTTAATAACTTTATTTGGGGAACGACCATGGTGTCCTAATATGACTCTTTTTAAGGTTTATGTACAAATAAAAGTTAAATTGGATGATTTTACCCTAATAAAAGGCAATGAGAGCATGCCTAGACCTGAAGGACGAAAACTTTTTGGTGAAGCTTGCCGCCTCGACTTCCATTGATCGCCATGACCAATGCAAACCAGGCTTTACAGCACCAAAACGATTCGGTAAAGTTCAATCGGTCTGTCGACAATGCTTCTCCACTTCTGACGGCACTGTTGCCAACTCACTTCAACAGGGCACGGGCGAGGAGCTGCTCATCCCTAAGTGGGACGGCGCCACCTCCTGGTCCATTAGTGACAACCCATCCGCGGACAGCGAGGGCAGACAGTTCTGGCTGGACGACCTCTACGCAACACAACAAGCAAACAATCCATAAAAACAACATCTAAACAACTAACGCTTACCTCCTAAACTAATTTATACATATTATTAGAAAACATGAATTGCGCATGAATTGGTCGTATATTCGAGAACATTGTTTTTTTGTAAAAAGTTGAAAAGTCAAAAAATATATTTTTCAGTTTGTTCTTTTTTACAGCTTTCTAGAATGACAATTGCAAAAAATGAATTTTATGTCGAAATTTTTCATCTTGTGTTTCATAACCATAATTTCTAGAACAACTACTAAAGGTGGAACCTGACAGGTTTCTTCATGAATTTCCGGCATTTAGTGACTATTTTCTGATAGTCCAAACGTTCGAAAAAAGATGCAGAATAATTAATTCATCTAGAAAAAAAGCGCAGGAAATTCATGACGAATGCTGGGTAGAAAAAAATACAATTTTCTCGTAATTTCTCAAAACGCCTTCTTTGTAAAAGCGTAAAAATCGTCCCTGAACCCAAATCATTGAATTACTGTGTATTTTCTTAGATATTACTATTATCATAATTTCCTGGTTATTATTATCATTTGAAAACAAAAAACTAAGGTAGATGAGAATCTCATTTATAAAAGTTTCACTTTATGATGTTTCTAGGTGGCTTTCAACTCGAGAAAACAAAGCTCGCGAATATACTCCAAGCCTTCTTACCGCACCAAAAACATACACGCTTCAACCGCGGTTCACCATTCAAGTTCACATTTTTTTGCTTTTCACTCCCCCCGCGTCACAGATCAGACTTTGCTTGAAGATAATTTGCGCAAAAGATTTGTCGCTAATCTAGCTGTATTTGAATCCCGACAAATATACGTACAAATAGAGTGTTCTTGACTTGATAAATAAAATATTTTAATGCAAAAATAAACGAAGTTAAAAATCAATTCTGCATTTAAATTCGAAATTAATCTTAGTTCCATGTATTTCCTGAAATTTCCAAAGAAATAAAATGATAGAGGAAAGAACGAAAACAAATGTAGAAAAATGACAACCTCATGAATTGAGAAAATAACCTCTGAAAACTAAAATGACCATAAATACGTTCACCTGGGCTTCGCCGGGCCCTGGAAAAGCAATATTTTGCCTTATGAGCACAAACGTACATGACACGGGAAACGTTCAAAGTTAAGCACGCAAAAAAGGACGTGCGTTTTTTCTTTGAAATGCGGAGGTTCCATAAAAACGGAACATGTTTCCGACCGTACCGTAATGGATGTTTTACAAGCTGACTAAAAATAAGTGCTTATACAGATGGCTCAGATTGTTGACGGTATGACCAGCTGCATTTTCATTGTTACATTTAAACAAATGGTATGGCCAGTTCAAGGCCTTATCTTATACGCAAGGCTTTAGTCAATCAGCGAATTTTTGTCTTTTTAGTCAATTTGTGTTATCTCAGATAACTTCTCTGTTAATAAAAACCGAATTAAAACACTTTAGTTAAATGCACAATTCCGCTTCGATTTAGCGATTGAATTTATTATTCTGATTTAAACTTAAAAAACGGCCCTTGATGAACCTTTTTTGACTTCCTTTATATATGTACAAAAGGTATAAAAATTGTATTTACAATTATTGACAGGCTTGAATTCATCAGCAAACCGGTACTTTCGGGTTCACTGGCTCAAACGATCGTGTCTTTCGGTTACAAATGACAGCTTTGATCCCTTTTGGTGCTGCCCCATTCTCACACATTAAGTAACATTTCTCCATTTTTCGCCTCAAACCAGAACAGCGTGCAACAATCTGAAATACTTTTCTTAATGGGAGATTACATACAAGGAGATACCAGTATACATGTTATAAGCATGTTATATTATAAGTAAGTTAGATGTATTATATGTTACGTATATTATATGATACATATGTTATATGTTACACATGTTATATGTTACAAATGTTATATTTTACATATGTTTTAAATAATAAGTAGTTACAGACCCCAGCGCCGTAGGCGCGGCGGGTCTATAACTGAATTACAAGCCACGCCTATTGGCTCATGATTTTTATAGGCGCCTCCTATTGGCTAGCGTCCTTTAGCCACGCAAATGATTACCGCGTGGCTTGAAATAATATGTATATATGTATGATATGTAAAGTATCTTGACACCATACTCTATTAGGTTTTTGTTTTGAAAACGTTCTTGACCAAAAATATTACCTTTGTTGACTTATACCAAGGGTAAGCATCGGAAACTGAACCGCATTTTAGAGAGTTTGATTTCTCAATCTTTCGCGCTGACACGCATGCAACACGGGTCGTGCGAGGCACATTCCAAATATTTCGCCGCGAATTTCGACAAATAATTTCCGGTCGATTTCGAGGCAGGGTTGAAAACTTTCCAGTCGGACACTCTGCTACGCATTTATTTTTTTCGCATATTATCTTGATTCCAGTTCGAAATTCAACATTGAAATGTTCGGAAATTGGGCCGCATTTTGTTTGATGCTTCGCCAAACCGCAGATGATTGGGCCTAATTTTGTTGGTTTTGGGCCCCACTTGCCGCGGCGGCCATTTTTGCACACTACCTTTGAAATCTTGATAATGGGTTTAAAAGTATTTTTGTGGCATTTTTATTTAAATTTCTTAAAGTTTCCGGAAAGCTAAACATCATGGTTTTCCTCCGTTAACGGGGAAACATGACCTTAAAAATGAAAGATTAGCGCACTGATAAATTATGACTCATAATTTATGAGTCATAAATTATGAAGTCATAAATTACGAGTCATAATGATTAAGCAAGGATTTGTTTAAATTTTTGCTTCTTTTTTCATTCGATGTTCAATTTCAACGAAACAAAATATTATTTTAAACTATTCCTGTGGTATTTCAACATCTCTTTTGCATGATAAGGCACACGCCTCATCCTCACATGAAATCCGCACATTTTCGCCCATTCGATAAGCGGCCTCCATGTTTTTGCATCCTTTAAAGTTGGTTTCACTGGTTGCCCGGCCCCTCGAATTAAACGGTCCGGAGACTGACACGTTTCGATTTTCTTCCTCATTATAATAGTAATAAAATTCAATTTCTTCTGTACGTCCGTCCGAATCGATTACATCCACATCACCAATTTCGGATCTCTGTGTCAAAAATTAAATTTGCAAAAACAACAGCAAATGTGTCAGATGATGTCCTGGTGACCCATATTAGGAGAAATGGGAGGGAGAAATGGGGAAATCGCGAAAAAAAACTGACAAAGCCAAGGTATAGAGCTTGACAAACTACGTAGAAAATTAGTCTGGAAACCGACACACAGTATGAAACTATAGACGTATAAGGTATAAGTTATACCGATGTAATCATACACTGCAGTTTAAATCGAAAAAAACACATTTTTGACATTTTTGGTGCCGGTTTCCAAACCGACACATCCGACGCGGTCACGGAAATCATCACGTCTACGCGGCCGTCTGGGCAGAATTGCAAATTTTTTCCTGAAATGCTTCCGGCCCATCGGTCGTCATGTAATTGTCCATATCAATAGTGTCGAATCGATTGGTTGTCGTGTCAAGATAATCATAACTAACTAAGTTTGCATAATCGTAATTGGAAAGATCATCCGAAATTGAAATTGGCTCGACAGTTAGCAGGCTGATCAGAAATGGATTTTCCGGGGGTGATTCGCCCGTCAACTTCCATTGGTCGTTTTCGATTTTTTCGATGGCCTCGATTAGGTCGTGAGTAGCAGGTGAGATCGAAAAGACTTGCTTTTCCTGTTTGGAAATGTTTGAAATATTTCCATTCAAATGGAATTTTATCTGCATTATCTAGTAGATACTACCTACCTAGTTAATGAGCATGTTGTAATACCCGTTAAATTGGTAATACATGACTTTTGCAGTTAAATGCAGATTTCTCTTTAAGTGCCGCACTTAAGAGGCGGAGGACGGTAATACAAAAATATTTTAAAAGAAGGAAATCGCCTTTTGGTGATTTGCCTTTCGGTGATTGGCCGAGCGCGCTCAAAAAAGACCAAAGACAGGTCAGATAGGCCTCAGACGCGCTCTCAGGCAACGTTACCAAAAAGTGGTAACATTATTTTTTTTTTTCGCGTTCGAAAATCACTGCGATATATCAATTCGGACGGCGGCAAAGATAAATTTGAGAAAAAAGAATAGAAAAACCAAGTTGAGTATATTTTTATGTGTTTCCAGACTTTTCCTTCTTAGACTCATTAGCAAAAAATCCCACAACATGATTATTGCAAATGATTGGGGCACTGTACATATCAGTCATCGGGTTGTCACTGAAGCAGTAACCATCGATTGTACCCATGGGATTCTCATCCAATTCTATTTTTATGGTCAACATTTTTTTAATAATTGGGATTTTTGGTATGTTTTTCAAACATTTTTATAATCAAAAAATCGTTTAGTGCATTATTAATCGATGTTTGACCAAATCTGCACAGTGTTGGACAGTGAAGAAGTTTGGAAATGAGTCGGAATCGAAAGTAATACAGTGTGCGTCCAAATTCGGCTTTGTGGTTTTTATACACATTGATTGATCCCTATTATTAACTAACCTGATTAAAGCAATGCCTTTGTCGATATCCATCATAATAAAATCCACTTCGTACTGAAAAAAAAATATGTAAAATAAGAAAATCCATGTATTCGTGAGACACCCTAAAATGAGTCATAATAAAAAAATAATATGAGGAGTGGAAACGGTCCAATAATATGAATGCACGTATTCACGTGAGACCGCGCTTACGGGTAGAACGGTAAAGAAGCGTTTTTTTACTTGTTTAGTCTGTTTTTATATGGACCGTTTTATTTTTATTTATTTTTTGGTAAGATCCAAGGTTTAATAAGATCTTTTTAAAAGGATAGATTCATTAGCTTTTACTTTTGTATACAGTTTTATACATATGAGTTATATCATATAACGATGAGACAGTCGACTTACTTTTTGATACCTAAAAAATACTTCCGTATCGGACACAGACCCTACACATCGATCCGATACTAAAACATAAGAATCAAAAATTAAAACTCCGTAGCACTTTTATACGGTGGCGTTTTGTTGATGCAAAAATCTGAGTTATTCAAAAAATACTTTTTCAACTAAAAACCGTTAGTTCTAATATCTTTTCACTAGTTGAAATGAAGAATTAAAAGCCACCGTAACTTTGTCCTCCCAAATGTGACCAATGCAGTTGCCGCTTCCGCCAAGTCCATGTCGTTGTTAATTCCAATTTTGCATTTTGATTTTGAATATTCAACATCACTGGGCGCTTCCGGATCCAGTCCCGGTTGAATGTTTTGAATTAAAACTGTTTCGTTTATCCAGTTGGCATATGCACTTTTGTTGGATCACACCCCTGGCAATATTATATTTTGATAGGTATGATTAACTAGTTAACTCCCAACCGGACAACTGGAGCCAGTATCAGTATATGTGTTTCCCCTCCCTTCCGAACTGATTCGTCCTTTCGTGTTAGCAGGGCGCGCGAGTTATTTTCAATTTTTTATATATACTGTGCGAATCAAAAGATAATTTATATACAGAAGATAGGCCAATTCCGGAACAGTTACCGGAAAAAAGTCCAATTCCGTAACTTTTTATTTCAAAAAAGATTTGAAGTCCCATTTCGGAACAAAAAAGCCTAATTTCGGAACGTTTTTTGGGCTAAAAGTCCAATTCTGGAACAAAAGGGGAATTTGGCTCAAAATCGCAAAGCGTTCTGGAATTGGCCTACTTTCTGTTATTAATCAACCTGTACACGTACCAGATGATTTTGGCGCTAAAAATCATAGAAAAATTGCTGAAAGCCCGACAGTCTGAGCACCAACATATGGCATATAAAAATTATCAACTATACAACTTTGTGCATCTGAGGCGTTTAGGAGATATAACCCACTATAGAAACAAAAACAGATAGAAAGTTGAAGTTATACAGTTACGTTGTGTAGAAAAAAATATCTTTATTATATAATTTCTAAATTAAGAATTGCCCCAGACGTCTCGCGTGGTAGAAAAGTAGCGGTTCGAAAAAAAAATCTGGTTTATTAGGAACCTCTAAATATGACATGAATCGGATAAAACCGCCCAAAAATCTGCCCCCAAATTGCCGATGCGGGACCCTCAACTTATGCGGGTATAAACGCCGGGAAAGTTCTTGCGCGCACAACCTATACCGAAACTGGTGACACCCGTCAGCACCTAAAAATTGCAAGTCGTTACTCCCGATAATGACCATCCATTTAGACGGTTTAAATTTGCATAATTTTAACTTGATGCTATACGCTAATTAGGGGCTATGATTGAGTTTTTGTTTAATAAATCTCGGAATTTTTTGTAATATGAATTTTGGGAAAGTTGAAACTAATAGTGACAATTTAATGCTTTTTGAATGAATATGAATGACCATAAATAATTTATTAAAGGGATCGTTCAAATTGTCGGAGAGAATCAGCTCATAATATTAATCATCAAAGCCGAATCGACAACCTTCTTACATTCATATTTTATATTGAAAACTAATAGATCTAAAATGTCGTGAAAACCGCTTCACGCTGTACATAGCATATCCGTAATCTCATAAAGGTGTCAAAGTGTAAAAGTAATGTTTTTAGACTTTAAATAAGCTGAAACTTTCAGCCTGAAAGTGGCCAAATTGAATGAACATTTCGAAAAAATAACTTACTGGTTGTTTTTGATCGTCGACACAAATTAATGGCCCGCCCGAGTCATTTTGACATGCATCTTTTTGCCCTTAAAATAATTCTAGATTATTATAGTTTATCATTTTCTTGAATACGAAATCTGCGACAAATCTACATAACGCTCTGTATATAACGTTGCGACCTCGGTGTGTAACTAATTTTGAACGAACATAATTCTAGAAAACAGTGATGATTATTTTGTAAATCAAAAATCAGTAAAGATTGAAAGAATGCAAGACATATTACCCCCAGTCATATAACCAGCGCATATGTGCATTTCCGGTTTAAAAATTTTATCGTAAGATTCTGCTCTTGAACAGGTAGTGTTTCGGATAATAGGTACCCGGGCTTCCAACAAATGATCCGAAATGTATCCCGTTGTGTATCGCTCATTTTCCGCTCCCCAACCGGCAATGTAACAGTTTGTTCCCGAGGGAAATGGGCGATCGCCTAACACCGGCAAACACACCGGTGATATTGTAGAACTTTGTCTTACCGCTTTGTTCAATTTAATCAAAGCTCAAAAAGGAATTTCACTTATTTCTCAAATACACAATGATTTTTGTGCGATAATAAAACACACAGCCTGTGCCGTAATCTGGCCGATATTTTTGGCGAAAGAATATTCTATAACGTAATATTAGCTAGATAACGGTGCAGGTGGTTATATAGGGTCAAGGTTTTTTACTGGATATTTTATAAAATATGATTCGTATCGTCTTCCTATAGCCATATAAAGTTTAACTACACCACTAAACCAGTTATTTTAACAAAGTTGGGTTATCTAAATACTTTTTGTACCAATACGTATCGCGATTTCCAATGATCGTAAATAATTCAATTATCTTAATATTTTTTGAACAAAAAAGTTGTGAAGATAATTGTTCAAGGGGGGTTCATGTTTTGGGAGAAAATAGCAAGATGTTCCATACTTTGCGTTTTAAATTTAACTTAAATTCCATGCCTATATCATTAAGCGCTTTCTTCGAGTTATATTGTGGATGAATATAAAATTCCTTTGAGATTGTGGTAAATTCGCCGTCTTCGCTTTCGTCAGAAACAACCTGATCACCAAAGGTCATTTGAACTGATTCGCCTTTTTGTGAACTTTGTGCAACACAGTGCGCCGCCGTTATTACCCAGTACGAGTTAATTAAGGCTCCACCGCAAAATGAATACTCACTAACCCGTATGCGAACGATGAACGGCCAGTTCCAACTTGTTCGAATTCCACCGACAATTCGAGCCATTTTTTCATATTCGGCGTCATTGTCATTAAACGAAGGCAGTGGACGCTAATTGAACATAAGTTAACTCCTGCAGTCCCGACAGTGTCATACAGTACTGTTTTGATTTATTTTACTTATATGTCGAAATCGATAAGAGTTATCCCGAATCATTTTTGTGTTAGTATAATACAGTGTCTAATAATTCCAAACAATAGGTCAACACCATATCATCATTTTGGGTTTTTAGACTTATTGCAATAATTTGGCATGGCCCGACCCTTTGGATTCAGACAGCAGTGTCAAACGGCATTGTTGGGACCGCAACAGGAGATTTAAAGCGGTACCGCAGGTAATAAAAGTCATTATCACTAAGAGAATTGCGGTATATTAGTGTGATTACTTATGTACTTAAGATTTTTTGCGTTATATATTTTATTTTATCAATTGAAAGATTTAATTTTAATTAATAATAGCCATAAAAGGATCAAAAACTAATAAACAAATTCTATGGGAAACAATGCTAAAATCAGCGACCTTTATTTGGAAGAATAATATTTTTCTGGGATAAAGGCCCTTATTTGGCGCAACTGACCCTTATTTGGCAAAGGCGACCCAAAAGGCGAGGCCCTTTTTTCAAGGCCCAATAACTCAATTTCGTACCATTTCGAGGACCCACGAAAGTGTTACCGGCTGGAGACTTTTACATTTTCCAAGGGAAAAATCTGGCTTACATATTATGTTAGCTTAATAAACTAAGCTAAGCTAAATTTGTTTTGGCTCATATTAGCTATGCTAAGTCAAAGTATGTTTTGCCTCACATAAGCAAATCTAAGCTTAACCAAATTATGTTATGTCTCACGTAAGCCAAGTTACTATAAGCCAAATAATTTTAGCACATATAATCCAATCGACGATTGGCAATCGTATTTGCCGTGGCTTACATGGCCCTCTAAGCCATGGCCCATGGCTCATCCAAGCCAATTTAAGTGTTCTATACAGCTTCAGCACAATTTGTGCAAAAACGGTTTTATACCGCTGTCAAATCAAAACCGTTTGTTCAATATCAGCTCGATTTTGACATAGAAATTTCAAAAGTATTGACCATCAAAAAATAAATGAAGCAATTAAAGTTTTTTTTTAATTATATTTTTTTACAATCATATAGACAAGACACCCATAATTTTAGCTAATAGCTTACTCACTTAAAGTTTTGGCTCATATTAGGCAAACTAAGCTAAGCCGACTTTACCCAGCCCTGGACCAAGCAATATTGGGCATTATGGGGGTTACTCCAAATTTTCGAATTGAAACGTTGTCATTTATCGCAATAGTTTTTGTCACTTTTGTAATATTGCGGATAATGAATCAGAAAATATTTGAACTTTATAATGCAAAAAACATTAATAGCGTTTAAGTGTGAGTAACCCCCTTAATAAGACCATATAATTTTTTGAAAAATCGGTATTATTAATGGACCGTAAAATTAATGAAGTAAAAATCTCGAGTATAATATTAGATTGGGCAATTAACCACTATATCATATACCGTAGGGGGACTCTCTGATGGGAGTGCTTTAAGCGAATGCGCTGCCTAAAATCATATGCGCTGCCTAAAAGCACTCTCATCAGAGAGTCCCCCTACGGTAGAGTAAATGTATACCACTGAATAGGTGTTAAAAGTTATTCTCTCGGTCTACGTACGTTACAATGAAGTCCTTGTGGCAGTTTTGGCTTTGGATTGTCCGCTTTAACTTTCTGGGATCTCTGCTGATACGATATATGTATCAATCCAAGCAATAAGACTAACCTCTTCATTCAAAATTAGTAAATTCAAAATATAAAAATGAAAATATATGATTATTTATGACGTGCTAAATACAGAAATACTTGTATAGGAAAAAAAATCAAACAAAATTTTTCACCGAAATCTGAAAATGGCGCAGAAGAGAGGGCCTCTAATGATAATAGACCCTGTCAACTTTTTTATCACAAAAAAATTATTGCTGCAGTGTGGTATGTTGGTGCGGTGGGCGAGCCGTCGTTGCGCGTGTCAAAGCGCGGAAAGGGGTGGAGCAAAATCAAAGTGGCGGACAGCTTAGAAGGCGTTTACGCCGAGTAGATGGTGCAACTATTTGTCGAAAACTGCGTCCCACACCCCCAAAGCCAATGATACGGTATGGCTAAAGTGACTGGATGCCCTATTTTTTCATGTTTTATCCACAGTTTGTTTTTCAAACATTTTGTTCAAAGCAGACCGAAACCAGAGTGTGGTCATTTTTGTTTTCAGTT
>SCLG01000168.1:78496-103990 GCA_004367875.1 Oikopleura albicans | reverse complement strand
CAAGTAAATTGTAATACAAGATAGCAAATCCAGTCCACATCCTTCATTTTGTAAAAACTGAAAAACAAAGGAAATGGTTGGACAGTGTGTATTGCATTATTCATAGCCGGTAAAAAGAACAACTGACCATTTTTCATTCTTCAATCGTTTATAAAGTAGCCTTTGTGCACGAGAAGATGGATGATAAAAATGTCGGTGGTACAATAGTGAGCCGTCCAATCATATTTGACATTTGAAGCAAATTTTTAAAAGGTGGCTAATTTTTAGGACACATAATTATATACATAGAAGTACAATATATGGTATGGTATAAACATTTTTTTAAGATAATAATAATATTTACATCAATTATATGCACGTTAATGATTCGCTTCAAATGTCAAATAAAATCCGACGGCTCATTATTTTACTCCAAATATTTAAAATTTCAACTAATGGATTCGATAATATATCAGACATATACTGTGTGATCCAAAAATGTTTTATATTGTTTCAAGATAACGAGTGCGTGCACAAATTTGCTCTGGCTGATTGGACCACTCAGTAGGACTTCTTCTTTACTCCGCATTTTCAGAAGTCAAAAAAAAATTTTAATCCGATTTTTTTATTAGGCAAGTTTGCATTTTGATGAACAAAAATATTTACCTTGACCACATCATGTCGAACAAATTTGCTCGTTACATTCAATTTGATTAGATCCGATTTTGTGGGCGGTAATAAATTGAAGACCAACTGTCCGTCTAAATGGCCCCATAACAAGTCGATGACTAAAATGATGGCCTTTGCGTCATTAATTATTAATTCAAAGTTTCATCTTGGGTCAAAATTTCGTCAAATAAAAGGTCTTTCGTTTGACATGTGTGAATGAATTAAAAAAAACGCCCATGGTTTGATGCTTTCCAACGCTAATGTAATGATTCTCCAACGTATTTTTAAAACAAAGTTTTATTGAAAAGCGTGCGTTATAATTCAAATTTCGTGGAGGGTCATGAAAATGATTTAATCGCCTGATAACTCCGTAGGGTGCCTGATAACTCCGCAGGGCGTAGGCGGAATCGGGGAAAAAGTTGCAAAAAAAACTGCCTGATAACACGACGAGCGGGAATTTCGAAATACCAAATTGTCATTATCCAATCACAGACCTGCCTGATAACACAACAAGCGGGGAATTTCGCAATACCAAATTATTATTATGAACCTGCGGGGAATTTTAAGATCCTATAATATGACTCATTGTTAAATTGAACTAAAAATATAATTATTACTGGATATATGAATTAGTGTATTAGTTAAAATTGGAGAATAACGAGCAAAAAGAGTAAATTGTGAANATCGTTACATTCGATTTGATTAGATCCGATTTTGTGGGCGGTAATAAATTGAAGACCAACTGTCCGTCTAAATGGCCCCATAACAAGTCGATGACTAAAATGATGGCCTTTGCGTCATTAATTATTAATTCAAACTTTCATCTTGGGTCAAAATTTCGTCAAATAAAAGGTCTTTCGTTTGACATGTGTGAATGAATTAAAAAAATGCCCATGGTTTGATGCCTTCCAACGCTAATGTAATGATTCTCCAACGTATTTTTTAAAACAAAGTTTTATTGAAAAGCGTGCGTTATAATTCAAATTTCGTGGAGGGTCATGAAAATCATTTACTGTGGCAATTAAAAATAGATGGAACTTAACTAGGGATTTTTAATTATTAAAAAAAAACATTTCGTGAAATTCATAATTATTCATGATCATAATTATTTTGGCGTGTTTGAGCTTTAAAATGACTAACCGGGTTAAGACTTAACACCATTGACAATGGATCTAGACACGTTTTACACTTACAAAAAGTTCCTAAAATTTGACGGAAACCTGATAAATTTGGAAAAATAAAAAAACTCCCGTTTCGGGAACGAGGACTGTAATTTTTTGCTGTTATATGAAGTTTTATTTTGTTGCAGTGTTTTCGTGTTTTAAGTGAATTCGGCCCTTTTCCCGATTTTCCAAAAAAAAATATTATAAAACGCTGCACTTTTTTTATTTCGTTAATTGAACACCATTTTCATGGCAAATTCTTATCGGAAATCAAATTGTGACATAAATTATCGTCTTTTATAATTGACATCAAATTTATAATTTTTAAAAATTATAACCCGGTAAGGCAACGCATGTAACCTGATTGGTTTGCTTCCACGCGTGGGTTGGGTGTAATGCAAGATGTACTCATAATTTGTCGCTTGATTAAGAATCGAAACAAATAAATGGAGCTCAATTGAGATGATTTATTACATAATCGGAGTCACAATGAAAGGTAAATGTGATTAGAGGCCAAGTTCGTCAGCATACCACTGTCTGCCGGCTGGGTAGGCAATGTTTGAGTAGACTCCGGCGGTATTGATATCACATACTCCGGATCCCCATGAGACGGCACCGAGCAATCGATATTCGTCATCAATCTTTACCATGAGTGGTCCACCGGAATCACCCATGCAGGATGTGGCACCTTAATCCAAGGTTTTTGAAAATTTTTCCGTCATACTAAGCACTACAGCTTTTCAAATGTAAACTGTTAATTCAACTGGGTATTGTGTAGGTTGGAATCCTGGAAAACTTTTTAAAGAATTAAAGTCCTTACTCCTTTTTGGGACGTTTTCGGTTCTTGAAAATAGCGTCCTAAAAAGAAGCACCGTAACAAAAAGGATCATTTTTCTATTAGAATGGCCCCATTTTCGCCGAAACAGCCTCCCAAAAAGGAGTAAGCACTGTAGTGTTAATTCAAATTAAAATTGGGTTTCTAAATTACTTGCAAATAGTGTTTTACGTCAAAGATATTACGTCAAAAAAGTGTTAATTCAAACGCAAATTGTTAATTCAAGTGCAAATTGCTAATTCAAATGTAAACTGCAGTTAACTGTTAGTTCAGATGGTATTAATTCAAATATTTAGCTGTTGTACTCAAATTGTTTTTTCCCTGTCCCACAACGGCCTTCAAGGCCCAAAAAACGCCGTCGTTTTGGGACTGGGGACTGTACTTGTAAACAATGAGAAAAAACGTGTATATTTTTGCAGTATATAACGGGGGATATAAAACGTGGAATATAAAACCCTGCCTTGACCACCACAGCACTGCATACGTGCCGAATATCGTCCAACAACGGGGTGCAATTCAGAGTCTCCCCAATAGCTTACACATGTTTCCCAGTCATTAAGGGGGAGCTCGACCCATTGGAGGTCGTTTGGAATGACAATTGGATTTCCTTGGGCGTCATGTCGAGAATATCCCCAGCCGGAAGTGGTAGCAATATCTCCATAAAGTTCGTTATTGTACTTGGAGTTTTCATTTGGTGGTACAAGGACAATTGGCTTTTAATGCGGTAAATAAGGCTTAATGGCTTACTGATTTTATAAAACATTTTCTTCAATATTACAATTATTTGAATTTCTAAAAATATCTTGGTCAAAAATTATTCGTAGTCAAAGATTTGATTCGAAAATTTCAAAAAAAAAATGTTACATGATTTTACAAAAACAATCTTACATAAAATATATTGCTATCCAAACAAAGAGTAGTCTGTAGCAGGGCTCGGCAACAGCCAGCTGGCCTTCCCAGCTCGACGGCTGGCTGGGCAGGTCTACAGGCCAGCTCATATTTTGTTTGGTCTCGAAAACCCAGCACAGGACAGCTCAATATTCTTTTTTGGCTCGAAAGGCCAGCTCAGCATAGCTCATTTCAAATTTTCGGCTCGACAGGCCAGTTCAGCGAAGCTCATTTGATTTCAGGCCAACACAGGACAGCTCGTTTTTAATTCTGAGCTCGAAAGGCCAGCACAGCTCGTTTTTATTTTGAGCCCTGGTCTGTAGTACAGACTCTGTCCTGCAAAAGATCTTAATGGGCAAAAATATTCGATTACAAAAAGCCTCTAATACCGAACTTAACAAGGTCGGAGAAATCGACGCTCTTCTCGAGAATCATATACGAGTAATCCCAATCGATGCGTGCCGCAGCATAGTTAGGATGAGCAATGAATTCTTTAACATTTACCAAATTGTCATTACTCGCCCATTTGTTTGTACCATATGCAACAATTACGCGGTTTGGTGCCAAAACGCAATGAGCCGCGGAAATGACAATATTTGAGCCGCCAAGAGAACCACCACACATGTGGCTGCCTGGTTGACCCGCTTGGATGCGGCGTTGGGAGATTTGCCATGGAAATTGGCCTACTGCGGCCTAAATAAATGAGTGAACTTCCGCTTAAAAGTAATGAAGATAAGTAACGATCGACACATGTAACATATGTGCCAAATAATCTTCAGCTACTTTATTTCTTATATCAAATAAACCAAAAATGACCAACGTTGAATATCATCATTTCGCTTCCAGTTTTCATACCGGAAAACTGAGTTGAAGCTTTGATAAAAAAAAATAAGGACTGTAATACAATATTAAACTTTATAATAATTATTTACTACTGGGCCATAAAAAATGGGTGAAATACTGTATGGGATATAATTTATGCCGTATAAACTATCAGGTTTTTATACCATATAATTTATATGATATAAACTATATAGGATCTATTATAGAGGATTTGAGAATGCGAGAGGCACTTAACGGTAAAATAGAGTATCTGACGCTTTGCCAAACTCTCTCTCTTATAATTTGTAGTTATACCTTTTAAGAACATGATAAGTGGGAAACACTTTTTTTTACAAAGTACTATTGTACAAATTACTTATGTGAACTCATATTTTACCGCCTGTTAAAATATAATTTACTATACCGGTATATCTTATAAACGGTATATGATATACCGTATATCTTATCCGGTATATCTTATAAACCTTACAGTAAGGCCCTTACTCCCATATGGAAGGGTTTTAATTTTCGAAAATCAATATCTATGGCAGACGTCGTTTAATAATATTACGAACGTCTCAGATGGGAGCCAGAACAGAAGTTGGTTCAGAATTCCTATACGTACCTCAGAGCCACCAATGATTCTTGGGGCACCAATTTCGTACATGTGTGACACAGAAGAATGCGATGGGGCGGCATTAACCAAACCGAGTGACAACACAGACAACTTCATCTCTATCTGACAATCAAGAACCGTGACATTTTTCGTGTCTTTTTCAGTTATTGAGAGATATACCAGATTGTGTTATTCCCACGGTGCGGCGGTCGGCAGAGTACATTCCTTGCAAAATAAATTGGATACGAATAACGACGTCATTATCGCGTCAAGGGCCTTGACACAAGGCCTGTCATTCAAAGCACCTAATCACAAGGATGTGACGTTAAAGCGATAGAAAAAGAAAGTATAAGAAAGAGAATGTGAGCGTATTTTTAATTTATTTTGTAATACAAATACGAAGTATTGTTCAAACAGTCCTGAATCCCAGTATGGCCGCTGTTTTCGGAAAAACATTTCCGAGAATCTCACGAAATGATCACCATTGACCTGAGGTAAATGTGGCTACAATAACTAAACTGCGCAGTGCAGCTTTATATAATTTACCCGGCACCGACTGAATGGGAATAACTTCTAAAATATCTAAAGGGGACAATGTCTAAAATTTTTAGACATTTTACCCTTTATCACCTTTACACTTTATCACCTTTGCACTTTATTACCTTTACACGTTATCCACCATAAAAAATTCCATGAAGAAAAATAGCTAAAATTGACACATACATGATTTTTTCCAAATTTTTAGACATTTTACCCTTTTGACATTTAAGAAAATTTTCCGATTCAGTCGGTGCCAATGTTAGCGCCGGATTTTAATAATCCATAACTTGTTAAAAAACAAATTAAAAAAAAATAATATAATTATCGTTCCTGTTGTGCAATTTTACGCCCGAAACTATTTTTCTGCTCTAGGCCCACTAATAAAAAAAGTTACCTTTTCCTGTTGAGTAAACTTAGGTTTATTAAATTCGGAACGACTACCACGGCCTTTTGACTCAAACTTTTCAGCACTTTTGCATTTTACTGCCCTCTGCGGATTTTCCTTTTTTCTCTTACCCGTCTAGTCCTGGGCGGGCTAGAGAAATAGTCATTATCTCGGATTCTAAAAGAACATTATGGGTTGAACTAAAACATTGGGGGCAAACATAAACATTTAGGCGCACATTTTAACACTATAATAAGCGTCCTAGACTGCCGAAAAAATTCCAAAAAGCGGGTCTCAAAATATTTTTTTGTAAACAATACCATATAAACCGCTACAACCGCCAAGATCCCAGAGCGTTTAGCCGACCCTTGAACGTTTTTTCAATAAAATCCACTCACACAGCGCTCTAATAAACGACATCATTTTTTCTTACCACACAACGAATGTTCAACGCTTTATTATTTATGCAGGGTTTCAACTTCACACGTTCAATTTTGAAAAAAAAACAGCTAATGACAATTAGCTCGTAAATTAAAAATGCACTGCCCAGTCATTTGGAATTCGTATTAATGATGGAACAATTAGCAAAACTGGTGAAAGCAATCCCTTTCAAATGAGACCACAACTTCAGACCCAAACCAAAAGGAATAGACATCGGAGATTAATTAAGTATAACGAGAAAATAATCGGTGATTAGCTGATTCATTAATCTCCTTTCTGGTATGATAACATTTTTCGAACGTTTCGGAGAGTCCAATTTTAAGAACCGCCATATCTTGAACTTTCATGGGCCATCAATGACGGCTATTAGAAGTTATTTGAAATAGCCTATTTCTAATGGCTAATTTTAATGACACATTTTACTTTGCACTAATTCAGTGGATGCCGATTTGACAATATTTGAGATGTCCCGGCAAATAATTGAATACTATAAAGCTAGGCCGTATAACTAGGATATCCGCAGTGAACAGGGCCTGAAAGTTACTCATCCAAAAAAGAGAAAAAGACGTAATTTTAAAGATTTGTTTTCACAAAAAAGAGATGATTTTGAAAGTATAAGAAATTACACTCAAAAATACTGTGGGCCAAATCTGAGACCTTATAACCAGCTCCCCTTATTTTTCCACAACGAAAATAAGACTGGTTTATTTCGCTACTGGTGTCTTTTTTGTGATATTAATCCTCTGACATGTCATATTACAAATTGTTCATACGACAAGAAATAACAAAAAATACGCTCCACCACGGGTATACCCTAGTTATAACTATCTTGTAAATGCTAACGTATTTCTGTTTATTTATTTATTAGAATAATGAAGTTTGACACAAGAAGTTGTCATGATGACTCGAGGGAGTTAAAAGTGCAATGAGTAAATTTTCGCGTTTGCTTTCCTTTGTACGGTTTTACTCTGGATTTCCCGCAACCGAACACAAGTTTATACAGTATCGGTTGCCTTTGCCGTCTGGGAGATTATGGCCAAGGTGCGTCCCGGTAGTTGAAACAGCTTCCCCATTTTTCAGACATCGCATATTCTCCCAAACGACTTCCTCATCGCGAAATGAGGGCCAACCGTGAGCGCGCGATTCTATGAGGAACTCGCGCCACGTGCGCCCCCGTGGCGCGATAAACATGGGCTTACCCGTCACCGAATCATAAAACGTGATTTCTTTTTCATCCTTGGACTCGTCTACAAATGTTGTTCTTGTAAAATAGCCAGAATCCTCGGCATAATGACGGTTAAAATTACACACACTATCAGCTTTTTCCCAGTCACAATTCCACCGCAGATTCTAAAAGATTGTATTATAAACTCAATGTTTAGTATGAATAAAGAAGGCGTGGTTATAAGGCCAAATAAACAAAAACTAACTTGACCATAATTCCCTTAAAAACTAACTAAAACGGTCTATTAACTTTATGATTTTTACTGTATGTAGTACATACATTGTACCTATACTGAATAAGTTTCACAAGACCAGTATACGGTATTATATACCTTTTGGGCAGGTTTGTCGGATGATCCATGTTTTTTCGGTGCCATAATGGATTCATCACCGACAATTGGAAAACTTCCCTGGCTCATTTTTGCAGTAAATCTAAAAATTGAACATTTTTAGTTGCTTTGCTTAAAAACTGATAAATAATAAAAGTAGTAAATAAAATCACAAAACAGTTGAATTCAGCGTTTGATTTGAATTTAGGTAGGCAGAAATTACAATAAAAAAATCGGGTTACCTAACCAGAAATATTAAAAAAAGACCCTTATAAATGTAATTCACTCATTTTTCTTTTCCAGAAACAGAAACTAAATTAATACAATATCGATTTCCATTTCCGTCCGGCAAATTATGGCCCAAATGAGACCCATCAACTGAAACGGTTTCACCATTTGCTAAACATCTAACATTGTCCCAAATAACTTCTTCGTCCCGAAAAGAGGGCCATCCGTGATTTTCCGATTCGACTAGAAATTGCTTCATCGTTCGGCCTACTGGCGCACGAAATAAAGCTTTTATCAAGGATCAAATAATAAATTAAAAAATCATTTCTAATTTAGCGTTAGACACGTGTGTTTTATGACATTCAGAAATAATACGCGAAACCAAGCATAAAGTTCGGGATTTTTAACATCGAAAATATGAATCGTATATTTGTCCTATAATAAAATTCCGGTAGTTTGTTGTTGCTTATTTCCGGCATATTTACATACCTAATATGGTACCCCTCCGTATATGCATGTATAAAGTCATTTGTTTGCAATTTCTCAGGAAAATGTCGTTTTTAAACCCAAGTTTGTCAAGGGTTAACATTTTCAAGCAAATGATGGTGTTTCTTTCCCAAATAAGATGATCTCCATCAGTGTTTGCATATTTTTACAATTGTTTTTGACATCGCGACGTATTGAAACAATAGTAACATGTATGCATATTGGAAACAAATGACCTTATGAGCTTATATGACCGGATAACCGAAGCCGCAATGGTTCAAGGGCTTTACAATGGATGTTGTTTTATTTTTATTTTTTAATTCCCAGCTTTTCCAGTAACGACGTCATANATTTACATACCTAATATGGTATCCCTCCGTATATGCATGTATAAGTCATTTGTTTGCAATTTCTCAGGAAAATGTCGTTTTTAAACCCAAGTTTGTCAAGGGTTAACATTTTCAAGCAAATGTTGGTGTTTCTTTCCCAAATAAGATGATTTCCATCAGTGTTTGCATATTTTTACAATTGTTTTTGACATCGCGACGTATTGAAACAATAGTAACATGTATGCATATTGGAAACAAATGACCTTATGAGCTTATATGACCGGATAACCGAAGCCGCAATGGTGCAAGGGCTGTACAATGGATGTTGTTTTATTTTTATTTTTTAATTCCCAGCTTTTCCAGTAACGACGTCATAAAAATTGATAGGCCCGTTGTGTTTTGCGGCAAATTTGGGGAAATCAGTTTCTTTGAAATATCCAAAATGTTCGGCGTAGTGACGATTAAAGCATGTAATTCGATCTGCCAAAAGGTCATCACAGTTCCATCGTAAATCCTAGTTTAAAAACTTCTATCAAATTTTTTGTTCTAGATTTACAAAAAACATATTGTATGTCAAAGTTCAAAAGTTGCTGTTTTTGTATTTTAGAAAATAATAAGGCGCATGTTTTCCGTTCTATTAATTTTCTAGAATACAAAACGGCAACTTTTGAGCTTTGATATATTATATAGTCCCTTCACCCAATAGGCACGTTTTTGATTGTCAAAAATAACCTCCCGAATGTGGTGAATTATTTTTAATTCAACGATTATATTGGGATTATGTGTGAACATGATAAAAAAATCGCGAGCTCTAATATGCTAGAAATAGGCTAAAAGTGTAAGTCCTACGTTAGCGCGACACGAGCTTTGCTCTTCAGTACATATGCATTAAAGCGACACTCAAACTCTTATAAACCAGGGTTGGTACACATTACTAAGTCGTGACCTTAAAGCATTTAAATTGACGTAAAATAGCGACTGCACGTTAACGCGACACTTTTGGTGGGCTTTTATATCGAGTTAACGTAAGTTGTCGTGTATCTTTTTACCTTTTGAGCTCGGGCAATACATGTCCCATGTTGTTTCTGTTTCATAATGCTATCATCTGCAATAATCGGATATTTAACTCCCGCCGACATCGTTCTGCGACTCAACCAACCAACAGTCACCGAGAATACCAAAAATAGTATAAGTGTAGAAATAACGCAACGGTTAAAACACGTCCAATCTTTCGCTGGCACGAGTTTTTTAGTGAAGCGTAGTTAGATCTCTTTATCGCCGTTAAGTGGATTTATCGGAAGGAATTTTTTTTTGTCACAGTCCCTAATCCCATAAGGGATGCCTTTCAGTCAAAAAAAGTAATGACTCATAACGAACATTCTTTTTATAACATATTTTTGAGGTCAATTGTTCCGTCAATTTTAACTGAAAACGGACGCTTTTTTCGAGAACTGAAAACGTCCCTTATGGCCCATAAGTTATGGGATTAGGGACTATAATCATGTAACAAAAAATAGAATTTTCGTTTTTTTAGTTAAAAATTGATTTCTGTATGTTGATTTTTACTTTCGTTACTTTTAAATAAAATAAACCAAAAAACGCTGTTTATACTTGGACAGAGAGATGTACGAATTTCCGTCCGATGTGTTCACGAAAGGTAAATATTTGGAATCCGGATAATCCGAATTTCGTAAAAATGTTCGCCAGATGTGTTTGAAGATAAACCGACGCTTGTAATGAAAGGTTTTCCGTCGAGCCGAGATATTTTTTGGAGATTAATAATCTCAGATTATGTTCATGAAAGTAGTACCCCCTTAGGGTACATTATTTTCCTAATGATTTATGTGCCAGTCATTAAGTGAAGTTTTCGGTTCTCGAAAAAAGTGGTTAGCTTGCCTCATGGGATTAAATTAGGGTGATCCAATAGTTTCGAAGATTCGAACATATGGGGCAACTGCCTATTTATAACCACTTCGGCTAAAGAGAGTTCAAAAAAAGTTTTAAGAAGAAGTGCAAAGACTCGTCTGTCATATGATATAAATTATTATTCTCTCAATTCCTGTTATTTTTGCCGTAGTAATCATGGTCAAGTCGCGTGTATTTTTGTTAGACTCAAATTTTATAGAAATAGCGATCAATGTTTCAGCCAATGAGCGCGCTCGATGCGTCATTCGTTGCTATGATGAATTTTTCCCTTCTAGAATACATCATACAAAAATAAATCAAAAGAAACAATCATTTTTTCGTATCAGATAGATTTAGGGTTCAACTCAAAATGGCGTTTATTGACCCATACGCCCTAGAGGAAAGTGAACTTCGGGTTTTGGAGTCGGAGCCGATTTCCTTCTTGATTTTGGGTAAGCCAAAATGTGGAAAGACCGAAGTAGCGAAATACCTGGCAGCGCAGTGGGGTGCCAAATTTGTGTCCGAAATTCCGCTCATTGAAAACGAACAGAGCAATGGGACGCCACTCGGATTAAAAATTAAAGGTAAGTGGGAAATCTATTTTGTTGATCAAATCAATGTCCAGTCCTCCCATAACGACGGTTTGTGGCCCACAGTTTTATCGCCGAATGTTCAAAACATGAATTCGTGACCATATGGCAAAATGTTTTTTGCGAGCCCAATAGGTCCCCAAAATAACCCACTCCAGCCATTTCGGTTCTCAAAAAATCGGCCGTCAAGGGATAAAGTAACCACTTTTTAGACGAAAAAGCGGTCGTTATGCGAAGGATCGTCTCTTATGATCCACAAGTTATGGTATTATGGACTGTAGTATTGTACCACTTTGAAATATCCAGAATAATATACACAATGTGTATTACACATGTATTTCGTTAAACTTCAACCGTTTACAGTTGGTGACATAACGAGTTGACACATAACGAGTTGACAAAGTGAAACGAGTTGACTGTTTTTGGGCGTTTTTTGGGCAAAAATAGTCAAAAAAAGGGGTAAAAGTGACGTAACGAATTGACAAAGTGAAACGAGTTGACAGTTTTTGACGAAAAACCGGAAACGAAAGTGTCAACTCGTTACGTCACCAACTGTATAGAATGTAAGGTTCAGTTTTTATTTCATATGTAACAATACATAATGTAATAATACATACAATGTACAGTAATAGAATTTGTACAAAGCACAAACTAAATAACGTACGGTATAATATGTAAATAGGAGTTTTTGAAGGATGGTAAATTGGTAGAAATGACAACAAATCAAAAAATGAGAGGTAGGAATTTTTTCTGGAACTCCAATACGAACAAGATGTAACTGGTCACAATAGTTCGATCCATTTCCCTCTCAAAATTCATATTAGACATAAACCAGTATTGTGCTTTATATTAACTTTACGACAGTTGCCATATTTTCGGTCTAGGTTTACGGTAGCTCTTCAACAGTGGCCTCTGGAAGTACTTTTCTTGATGTACTTTGAATTAATATCTGAACTCCTCTAGCAACAGTCGGTACATTTTTTTCTTGAACGTCATCTTTTGGAACAACTTTCTCAGCTGAAGCCTTTTGTGTAGCTTGAAATAATATTAATTCTTCTTTCATTTTTTTGTTTTTGCATTTTATCGCGCCGCGTAAGTGCTTGTTGAGATATTCCTGATTCGGGTATTTTCCATCGCAATACTTTGGTAGCATTTTAAAGGTTGTCCGAAATTATGTTTTCTAGGGGTCGAGATTATAGCAGTTCTCGTCAAACTGTTTTTAAACCTTGTAATTCAGGTGTGTTGAACTATTGCTATTTTATATTTTCCAACGTATTGTGCCAGAAAAATCTAATGAAAATCACTTGTCAAATACTTTATAACGGGCATTGCTCACCGTATTTTAGAATTTCTTTCAAATTTCACTGGAACTTGTCACTTTCACTCATTCGCACGTGCGCATTTTTGCCGTGGCAAATTCGGTAGAAATTAAAAAAAGTACATGGGTGGTCATAAGGTTTTAGTTAATAACAATACTACAATCTTAAATGACTTTTTTAAGCCGTTATAACTTATACTATATAGTAACTATCTGCCTTTACTAATAATCATCTGGCAAATCGAAGACCTTTTTTGGGTTTCCCTGAAAATGTTCAAGCAGGCATGATTTTTATATAAAAAAACCTTATAAACACATTATTTCATGATCTAATTTTCATTCTAAAAATCCTTTAAAAAAGCTGACCAGCTCATTTTACTATTATCAAACACGTCGTACTTTGGTAACTCGGGCTTACAAAAAACTCTTATGCCATAGATCTAATAATAAACCCCATTAATAAATAATTTTGGTAAAACTTAAAAAAGCTACCTTGCAAACTAAAACATCTTTAACCTCCAGCTTCTTATCGCGACTTGCTATGCATTTTTTGGAAAACTTTACATGTTTGTGCAGCGCACCAGTTTGAACAAAAGTATCCCCGCAGTATTTGCAAATGAAGGGTCGTGTATTTGTGTGTTTTATTGCGTGGCCTGGCTGTTGGTTCAATTTTTGAAAACCAAAAATAGAAATTTCTTCCAAAGCAATCGGTGTTCGGCAATCGGATACAGTCCCGGATCCCTTATGAGCCACCATGAGGGCTCCCAAAAAAGGCAATATTGTCTATTTTTTTTCCTTGAAAACTACTTTTTAGACACAGTAGATTTAATTGGTAAAAAATCAGTTATGGACGACTGTTTAAAAATTCAATGAAATATAAACTGAAAATTGCGGCCCATAAGGGGCACTTATTCAAATCGAAAAAATCGGAGATCTGGGACTGATTGTTATTTGGTGTGGTTAATTCTGTGTTTTAATGTTAAACTTCGTATCTAAAATAATTTAAAATAAATTATTGCACTATAATTAAACTTTAATTGAACCCGTTTTTTTAAGTTGATGCTTTGTGTGGAATTTTTTGTTACAAATTTCACATTCGTGTTTCAGGACGGGATCATGCCGTCGTTGATGAAGACTGTTTGTAAGGATTGGTTGTACCGTAAGGGGTAATATACCCACTATGTAAAAAAATTTACTATCGTCTAATTTTTCGGTTATTAACCCGGCACCGTATTTCGGTCAGGAATATGGTCCTTGTTTTTGCATTTGTATGAAAAAACTTTCATAATGAATAATTTGATCCACCAAATTGGTTTTTAAAATCATCGACACTTGGAATTTAAGTTTTGAAGGAAAGGTTACCCGTCGCTATTTTTTAACCAATTTGGTGCATTCAGTTATTCATTGGGGTCGGGTTAAGATATCATTTTTTTTTTTTGGTACTTGCTAAATCCTTTCCTGACAGCATTCTTTCGATGGTGCGAAAAGTCACAAAATTCACAGTGAAAGAGTTCTAGTTCGATTGGTTCGTTTTTCTCGTTAACCCTGTGTATGTGTTTTTTGTGTATTAGGAAATATGACGGGTTTAACATATCGTGACAAATATCGCATTCCTTCATTTGTATCATTGCACTTCTATCGATAGGCTTTAAAACTTGGAGTTATAAGTTAACCCCTGGACAACTTTTGTGCAAGATTCACCACACTAGCGTTTTAAACCCGTTTTTATTACCAATTGTTTTATGTTATGACACTTAAAACCAACATAACATTATAAATTATAAAATGAGCACAATGTCACCCAAAAAGTATGTAATATTCCTATTTGTCTTATCGAATTAACGTTAAAAGTGGGATTAGTTACCCTGAATTAGTCCTTAATGAACTCTTTGTACACAATTTCTGAAAAAGGGCGTCCCTATTAGGGTGCCGACAACTAAGGGACTCCCTAACCGTAGTAAAGATTGAAATAATGTGGACCATGTCAATAGTTTTATTTCAAAACCATTTTTTTTATTCAAATTATACTTCACTTGTTACCTTATCTCGATTTTTCTCTATACAGTATCGACTCTATACTATAGAGAACAATTTAGATAAGGTAACAAGTGAAGTATAATTTGAATAAAAAAAATGGTGTTGACTATACCGAACATTTACGAGCCTAACTGTGTAAATTGCTGATATGAAATTGTAGTAGACGGTCGGTTGATACAAGCTCCTTACAAATNTGTATACGCCAGATCTATCATAATCATAACAAAATGCATTTTTCGTAACATTTCCTCATTTTTGTACCTTAATTTGACGAATTTTCTCTTTGCCATTACCGTAGTTAAGTTTTATGAAACTTTGTAAAATACTAGTAAAATTAGTAATTGGTTCATGGAAAATAGCATTTTTTCGTCAATTTGAAGTCTTAATATTTTTTTGATTTGATTCCAAATTCCAGGAATTCCATTACTAATCAGTAACAGACTGAGGTAAAGTACGCGATTGCCGTTTTAATTTTCTCAACATAATTTTAGCTGTAATATTGACTATGACAGGTTTACAAAAAAAAATACTCTCGAGCGCCAAAATAATCTTATTTTTTTTAGATTTAAAAACAATTACTTTGTAGCGATGTTTTATAATCACATTCGGAGCAGGAAATTTCAATTTTTTCTTCCATTTCTCGATTAAACCAAGCCGCATGTTCGGGTTTTACCCATTTGCCTTCTTTACATTTTTTGATGACATTTTCTCGAATTCTTTTTCTGGGCGGGGCGATTATAGAGCCGTGCAAATTATACCGGAGAACCCAAACCCGCAGACTTGATGACCGATAAATTTTATTCCAGTCTTCTTCATCATCGAGTCGCTTAAATTCGTCAGGATAATTTTTAAGAATATACCATTTGAGTGCCTCAGTATGCCCTCTTATCGTACATTTGTGTTCCATTAACTTCTTCATGCCATCTGATTTGTGTTCCTTGTCCGCAAACGGTTTTTCGTACTACATTAGAGTTCAACATGTAAACCTAACTACAAATCATATCAAAAAAATTAAGCCCATAATAACGGGAGGTACCTATGAAAACAATTCGAGACAAATTTGTAACAACGCATTTTTCCCCTCCTTAACGTTAAAAGCTTACAGCTCAATAATAAAAGATAAATAGGATTTGTTTTAACGATTTTTTGGGGAAATTTTAATGAACCTAGTATCTCATCGAAAAAACGTTTTTCGGTGATAACTTTTTTTTCGAAAAACGTTTTCTCGGAAAGGCCGCGGTGCCGACATAATTATAAGTGATCCGATTTTATAACATTCGGAAACTCTGGTCTTTGAGACAAATTCTTGGGCTTTAAGAACGATTTCTTGTTTGGCATCATCTGTACAGGTTACGGTCATTGATTGTTCTCCGACTGTTGAAGAATATAACACGTTTATATCTTTTGTACCATCTTTGATTTGACCCCGTATTCTTTTACTCATTTTCTTCTCTGTTGTGACGAAAGAAAAATCAATTAAATTATATCTGTTTTATACAGCTCTTTTCTTAAATGTCTGGGATATTATGTTGCTTGTGCATAATCTATGAAAGAGCTTTAATTTCACAAAAGTAAATAGTCGAGCAACCCAATGAGCGTGCTTTTATTTCACGTAGGCCTTGTCACGTGGTATTTGAGTTCATAGCCCAAAAATAAGAACTCATTTTTGTATCTTTTTTTTTATGATATACTTTGACTCGATCAAGATAATAATATCCTATTAATTAAAAGTAAAAAAATGAATTACTAGTACACGAATAAATAATTAGTTGATACATGACACCAATTTTTTCGGGAACATATCGTTTACCATTTCTAAACAAAAATACAGTTGGATAAGGTTAGTAATTTCCGTATGACGATTTTAAGGGTCTCGGGAGACGTCTCTCGCACAGCACACTATTTAAAATACACAGGGGTAGTCCAATTCTGGGACATTTGATTCTAGGTCACTTTCCAAATGAAAAAAAAATTCTAATTCCGGGACGCTTTTTATTATTAAAATTTCGCCTATTAATTTTACCCGCCCATGGCGCTGAATAAAATTATTATTTAGAAACGTTGGAGTCTGGATCTACAGTCGGTGGTGATATTACATCTCAACTTTACATAAATGCACTACAGCCCAGGGATATAAACTAGACATAAAATAAAAAAAACATTATGCATAAATAATTTACCTATGAAGCATCTTAAGGATTACTCCTTGATTTTGTTCGTTTTTAATACTAGGATAAGCTTTCACTTGAATTTTGACCAGTTAAGTTAAACAAAAATTATCGTTAAATTATTATTACGCATATTTTGGATCCTTACCGCAGTCTGAAGCCGCCGAACACTATGGAGTTGTTATTGATGGCATTCCCGATATAAATAATAGCGAATTAAATGATTTAATAAAAAAGAAGGTGAAAATTATTATACATCTTAAAATTTCCGATAATGATATTTCCAATGCCAGAAGTAATATGGCTCACGATCCAATTACGGGCAGGTCAATTTGTTTTCTGGGTAAAATTGGCGAAGCTGAAGGTAAGACTTAATTTTATTGTAATTTACCAGATCAAACAAATTTTTCCCTTGAGAAAAAATACAATTCGAAAATGTATACCCCTAACAGGTATACAGTATTAGCCCTAAGTTAACTCTCAAACACGGTTCTGAAAAGGCTATCCCATCCAGTGTAGGAAATGGGAACGGGATCCCGTTTTTCCCGCGTTTCCCGTGGGATTTTGTGCGCGCGGGAGCGGGAACGGGAGGGATTTTTTCTAAACGGGAACAATTTTCCCACGGGAAAATCTTTTCCCGTTTTATTTTTAAATGAGTCTTAAAGCCGTGAATTACTCATTTTGACCCACACTGAAAGGTAATATGAGCAAAGGGTGAATGTTTCAGTCGTTTTATTCGTTTCAATCTATCGATATAGGGGGTCACCAAATAAGGGTCGCTGTTTCAAAGAAAAATATTATTGCTCAAAATATGCGTCATTGATTAATAAAATAAATAAGGTTATAAGCTGCACTCAGTCGTATTTTGCGAAAATTTCTAGCAAATACGATTGTCCCGTGATCTTACGGAATCATGCATTTTTTGCGGTTTTTCGGCGTTTCCGCCTACGCATTGAGCAGTTATCTTGCGAAAAAACGCTTATCTTGCGACTTTTCGAGGACCAAGTTCGCAAGATAACTGCGCACCCAGTGTTTTTAATAAATAAATTAAGGGTAGTACGGTCGATTTGTTTACAAACAAATGCAAAAAAGAAAGGCTTCCTGGAGACAGGACATACATTTTATAAGTTTGGGAATACTATGAGAACCTATATCCATCCTTTGTGATTCATTTCCTCTTTTTTGCGGGACCATAACTATTGGCAGTNGAACGATTCCGTATTTTACCCAATATTTTCCAAATTTGAAATGGTCAAAATTTCTAGAATTTTTTGCCGGAAATAAAGTTTTTGTACTTGAAGTTATTCATGACACATTTGAGGTTAACTTGAAGTGAATTATACGCATACAACACGGTCAAATAAAAAACTGATGTTCATTTGTAAACAAATTGACCGTACTACCCTTAAGAAACAAAACCAAAAAAATGTAAAAAAAAAAATTCCGGGAAAAGGCGGGATCCCGCGGAAAGAGAACGGAAGGGAAAACTTTCGCCGGGAAAAGGCGGTATTAGGGTTTGCACGGGAACGGGAGGGAGAGGGAAAGAAAAAGCTTTCCCATTTCCTACACTGATCTATGAGTAAAATTTTCGTTGTTTTTTCGAATTTAGATTCAGGGTTATTCGTGATTCATGGGTTAACATGTTAACGAATCAAACTTTTTAAATTTTAGAAGAGGCGGAAAGTGAGGCGATTGAAGGAGACGGCGAAGAAGGAATGTCCACCGAAATCGCTTTTGATCCGAAAAAAATTGTCGAAAATTTAAAATGGGTTCGCCAACCGGAAAATCTCCAGCCTAATATAGCCGAATCGGTAAAAAGTTACAACGGAAAATTACTTCAGAAATATGAGTCCATTCTGGTTAACTGTGAGCAATTTACCAAAGGATTGTGGATAGATCTGTACATTTTTATACATCCAAAGTTGGAGTCACTTTGGTTACAGGTGTTCGTATAAGTTATACGGTATAACCCTACGGGATACTGTGTGATGATCATCACACAAGCCTGTCATGGCCGTTTTTAAAGGATAAAGTTCTGTGGAAAGATTGTTCTACGGGGTACTCGAGCATGAGGAATCCATCTAGACCAATAAAAAATTGTCAGATGTCTCCAAAGTCATCTGAGGAAGATTTTGAAAAAAAAATTGAGAAAAAAATTCTCCGATTTTTGTTCCAAAATTTTCTCCATAAAATTTGGTTTGACCCGTCTATCAGCGATTTTTGGTTTGAGGCCGTTTTGATGAGATATGATGGCAAATAGGCCGTTGTTTTGACCCGATAACGGCGCACGTGGTTATGTAATTTATAGTCTATAACTACCTAAAAATCGTCACACAGTGACCACCAAGAGTTAACTCGTTGCTAAATTCGAAATTTGAAATATTCAATAAATTCTATTGGTGGCAATTTTAGAAAATAATTACTAAAAAATAGCCAAGGGACATCCACGACTAAGGCATTGTAATTGACATTTGCAGCTTTTGCGGGTTAAATATCGAAGAAATAAACAGTCAATTAATGAATCGTATAAACGCAATTGACCCCCCACGAGCCCTAGTCCCAATTGAGCTCAAACGCGACGAGGAACTGCCCGAAGAGTTGGCGACCGAGGAACTGCTCCGAACCGTCCGCGAATTTAATAAGCCGTCCGGTCGGTTTCGGTGGAAGCGCTCGCGATGGGGCCGGTATTGTCCGGTTGCACTTGCCGAGGGCGAAATTGTCACCGGAAGGTTAGGCTCTCCAAATTGAATAACGACCTATTGACAGCTTGTTTCTGCATTAAAAATAAATACACAGTTCGACTCATGAAAGCGGGTACCAATAATCCAACTTTAAAAAGTCAAGCGTTGGGCCAATAACGAGAGAGATCAAATCGTATTGGCCAATCAGCGTGGAATAAATTCGTCACTTTTTATATGACTTATTGCTACTAACCGCATTGATGAGTCGAACTCCTTATAACAGCCCTATCGGATAAGCTGGGAGATGCAAAATAGCCTATTTTGAGAGCTTATCAAAAGTCCGACTCTTTCTCTGGCCTTTCTCGGGAAAATGTACTTTTTCTCAACGCCTGAGCGAATGGAAAATTTCAAAATAAATCCGCGAAAATATCTCCTACCCCAAACGCCGCGGAACCCGGTACGCGTGGCGATAACCGGCCAACCAAGTGCGGGCAAATCAACGCTTGTCAACACGTTAGCACAGCAATACTCCTGTGAAATTATTAAGCCCGAAGAACTCGTCGTTGAAGAGTTGAAAAATGCGAAAACAGAAGCGTTTGAGAAACGAAAGGCGGAGTGTACAGAGCATGGTTCCAAATTATGATGTATTTTAGTTGTATCTATTTTATTGGTATATTTAAAATGGTTTCAAAAATTCGTGTGCAAAAAATTTGACTTTCAAAATATGCTAATCCTAAACCATTATTTTTCGTACAGAAAAGGGTAAAGTTTTTTGACCATGATGACCATTAACACTTTTGCATAAATGATTGCATGAACTACACCCACCTGTTTAAAGTGACACCGCTTAGTAACAATTTTTTGTCAAATACTGTCGGTTTTTCACCCACGCAGTACCTGCTTAAAGTAATAGTTTTTCTTACCATGTTGGCGGTACTTTGAGCAGGTAGAACTGTTCGCAAAAGGTAACGTTTTTCTCCATTTTTTCAGTGTTTGCCTATGTCGAGCTTTAATATACACCTGTCTACGGAAGTTAGCACCCCTAAATTTAACAAAATGCCCGGAAGTTAGCAGTCGGCTGGCGTCAATTTTTCAACTTTTAGTTGACACTAAAATTCATGTAAATTAACACTTTTTTACCATATCGCTTTGTTAACTTCCGTAGACAAGGTGGTGTAGTAACATTTTTATGATTTTTTTTTTTGAAACTTTTTCAAATTTCTTGCTCTGAAGGCTTTTAGGCGCTTATTTATACTACTGATCATATAAAAGTTTAGTTTTTTCTGATCATTTCCATGAATAATTATTGTTTTGGGCATTTGTTTAAAAAATCGGGATTTGGAACCGCATTTCAGAGTTAGCGATTGCAATGGTTCAAACCGCACTTGGCAAAGATGAAAAAATTGATGCCAATGACCCCAGAGTTCAGGAAAAGGTAAATGAGCAAATGGAGGCCAAGTCGGACGTCGTCGCGCTACCACCCAACGTTTACGTGCAAAAAATTAAGGAACGTATTGAGGAAATTGCTGAAGAACGGGTAAAACGAGGCGAAAAGGTGACCCAAGGCAGAGATTGAAATCATGTCAAGTTGGTTTCGGGACTTGTACTGGTGCCTTAGGTTTGTAACAAAAAAAAAATGAAACATGAAAAAAATTTTATGTTTTTCGGTAAGCTTAACACAGTATATTTGATTTTATACAGTCTGAGCTGATTAGACTGTTTTTGTTTGAACGAAAACGGTGCTTAATATTTCTAAAACACGTGAAAAGGTAATTCGGAAAGCCGAAGGGGCGCATCTTGAGGTATTTTTTGAACGTATAATAACGGCTAATTCACTTTAATTTGAGTTCATGGGTTTTATGTAAAAATTTGTATAAAAATAATTGGTGGCCCAAAACTCTGGCCCCTTCCAATACAAAAATAACACTATTTTGGTCACAGCGCGAATTTTTTGATACTATAGCCCCGCGAGCCACATTCTGGGCTTAGATTATGACTCTTGGGGGCCATACTTTCAAATTGTATGTCATGTTGCTAAGATTATGACTCCTAGGGGCCATAATTTCAAATCGTATGTCGCGTTGTTAAAATTATGTCTCCTGGGGCTACAAACTATGGATCTCAAATATCGTCCTGATTTAAAAACGCGAAAAAATATTTTAGCGGAAATGCATATTTCTCTATTTAAGTGCGGCACTTAAGAGGGGGAGGACTGTGAGACAAAAATAATTTAAAAGAAGGAAATCGCCTTTCAGGGATTTTCCTTTCGGTTATTGGCCGAGAGCGCTCAAAAAAGACCAATGACATAGGCCTCAGAGACGCTGTCAAGCAAAAAGTGGTAATATTATTTATTTTTTTCTACCGAAAGACCCATGATCGGATAAATGAGTATGCCTATTTAAACTAGGCTATTTTGGTACTGTATCTGCTATGTAGCCCAACGTGACCTTCAAATCGTCCTACCTCACATGACCAATATCAAAAAACTACTTATAGACTATAAATTATATATTAAATTTCAATCTCGATGTCAAGGTCGTTGGATTATCGACGGGTTCCCAAACACCAAAGACGACTGGAACGCAATGACCGATTTGGAACTATTTCCCGATGATCTAATTATAATCCGTGATCAAACCGACAAATATGAACATATTATTGAGTCACATTATCAAATGAATAAAGAAAAATACGATCGTGAGTTTGCATTGAGACTGAGTGATGAAATGAAACAGTCTTCTGACGAGGGCATGGATTCTAAGGCATGGCCAGGCAATGTTTTTTTAATTTAATGATTTGAAAATCTTGTTTCCAAAGGTTAAATTGGTAGTTTGAGAACTTGAAAATGAAACATTAAATTTTGAACTTGAAAAAAATTAATAAATTACAATTTTGTAAACCGTAGCGTATCAATTTTCCCCATATCGTAACAGTGTGTGTCCTCATGCACGGGAAAAGGGCCCAAAAAATGGTTCTAACTAAAAAAGTAACCCATATCTTAACAGTTTTTGGGATGTAAAGTGTTACTATACAACTGTAGTCAATTAACCAAATTGTCTACGCCTACGTGAAGGAAGATATACCTACTCGTCCAGGGATCGATGCGCCAGAATTTGAAAAGTTTCGAACCGAAATTCGAGCCGTTGAAAGTCTTTTAACCCAACTATCAAGTCAAATTCATCAACCCGAGCTTAATGTCTTACAACTGAAATATATTTATGATCCAGAATTTACGATCATGTTTGAGGAGGCCATGGGACACATTGACTCAAGGTAATTTGAAAATGTTTAATTGCTTACTCCTTGTCAAATCTCTTAATTTTGCTATACTGAGCCCGGGGTAACTAGCATTTGTTATGTGACATACCACTATGGTACCGGTGTGGGTAACGAGTTTGTCACCAAGCTCAGCGAGACTCGTCGTATATTTACGAGTCCCATAAGTTATGGGCCATAACTCAATATATGACGAGTGTCGTGCAGCTCGGTGACAAACTCGTTACGCATACCAGTAGGAAATTGATTTCCAATACTTTGTGGAAAAACCGACAATAAGTAAGGGTCATTTTTGTATAGATTTGTGATTCACGGTTGGGCCTGGAGTGGTTTGGACCAACAGGACGAAGAGGACGATAATGAAATGGCCGACGCCCATGGTGACGAAGATGGCGAAGACGAAGAAGACGACAAAAAACGGCGGGCGTGGGGCGCGACGGCACACTACGACCCGGTTATACTCAAAGAAACAAACATATTAGTTCCGGGATCAACGGAAGCCCAAGTCAAATATAAAGACGGCATTTACTGCTTCCAAGACAATGAGAACCGCGAGGTGTTTTTGAATGATCCGACTAAGTTAGGCTGTCCACACCCAAAAACAAAATTCATGTTACGGACCCAATATAAAAAATCTTAAATAAGTACCGATTTCGGACCGTTTTGAAATGTTCCTAAACACTGACCATTCAGTTGGTCAAACCAACACAGATGATATCAGACTCGTTTTGTACTACAACTTCAAGGTTTTTAACGAAGTGATAATTTACATTGCCATTAAAAACGGATAAATACCCGTCAAAACAGTCACAGAGAAAGTGATTGCAGCTGAAACCGGTTTCCTTGTACGTTTTATAAAAGGGACAGCCTGAATAAAGTACACAAATGGGTCCGATGGGCCCGTAAAACCGCCGCCATTACGCCTGTGTTGTGTCGGTCAAAGGGCCGCCGGCAAATCAAGTCAAATGCGTAAAATAGCTCGAGAACAAAATGTATTTCATATCGATTTCCGCAAACTGTTAGAGGAAAACATGATGCCAAGGTTTAAGGTGAGTTTTCTAAATGACCCATCAGAAACGAAGATAAAATAGAATATAGAGTAACTGGCCTATCAGAACGTCTTGAAAATTGAATAAAAATACCGAGTTTTCATAGCGAACGCTATGTACAACGAATAGTGATTTAAAGTGCTAACCGATATTCGGTCCTTTCTGTTTAGGAAATCTTGCAATTAAAGGTCCAAATAATTAATTCACCTTTTTTACCAGCAACGCTTGGGACCCGATCATGCCGAGGAAAATCGCCTCCAAGACGAACTGGTTTTCCATGAACCACAAAAAATGAAAGACATTTTGGCGGACATTGTTTATCCAGTCGTCGAAAGTGATGATCAAAATATTATCGAGGAAGAATATAACGAATTCGAACAAGCTATAAAGGGACATCTAGAGTCATCCGAACCGATCCCCTATGAAATACTTGAGAAAATTTTGGGAAAGTTTTTTCGAGAGGAACCCTTCAAAAGCCAGGGTTTCATTATGGAGGGATTTCCGTCGTGTTCCGATGATGTCCGGTTTTTAATTGGGTCAGGACAGGTTTTGTAATTCGACGATTTTTTTCAGACTGTGAAATTGCTGATAACTTTTCAATTTTTTTAGAAAAATTTTTTTACAAGAAAACGTTTTGTTTTCGGAAAACTATTATTAGACAGCCAAACCCAGCTCGGTAGAAAATTTACAGCACAGATAATTTCCCCAAAAAACATTTTCTTGCATTTTCTTCGAAAAACATTTTCTTGCATTTTCTTCGAAAAACGTTTTCTTGCATTTTCTTCGAAAAACGTTTTCTTGCATTTTATACGAAAAACCGCTTTGCTCACGAATCACAGGCCCGTGGACCTAAATTTTGCTATTATTATGGTCATAGCCGCATAGCAAATTTTTAAACAAACCTTTTGTACAAATTGAAAAAAAAATAAGAAAAGCTCTCTACAAACGAGGGTTCGAGAAACNCAAGCGCATCATGCCGAATCGCGTCGCGTGTTGGAAAGAGTGGCGATCGTTGAAGGACCATCGGCTGAAGTTACTGCGTCAACGCAAGGTTGAAGTACGAGACAAATGGGTTGACGTCCGGGTAGCTGAGCTGATGGCCGAACAGACGATTGAGGAGGAGGATGATGCAGCCGCCATTGAAGCCGATCATAGAGAACGCGTCCTCGAAGAGTTCTCGGAAGCCTTCCTAGAGGTTGAAGACGACACGCCCGAGACCTTTGAGGAGGCCGACGAGCGAATCAGAACCGAAATTACAGACGAGTATTCGCTACATCAGGCATGCGTATTGACATACTTTTTTTGTTGATTTTTGTAGGGTCGTTTTTGTTCAACATTCGAAATCAGGATTTTTGGGTTCATACTAGGCGTTTTGCTTTAGTACTTTCTAGACGGGTTGATTTTTTCTAAAGTTCACATGTATGATGGAATTAGACCATTAATCCGCGTATTTAAAATTATATATCTGAAAGACGGCACACTTTACCGTCCACGGTACAAATGCTCTCTAGCGCCAAAACCTGTGTCTTTTCTGTT